>CAMPDV010005205.1:0-34477 GCA_946699065.1 Loxodes magnus
ACCACTCATGGTCTTACAGGTACCTGTCTTGAAGTTCCATAGTCTCACCGTCTTATCTCAACTTCCCGATACGATGAACTCTGAATCACTGGATATAGCCACAGATAATACATAATCTGTGTGACCACTCATGGTCTTACAGGTACCTGTCTTGACGTCCCATAGTCTCACCGTCTTATCTCAACTTCCCGATACGATGAACTCTGAATCACTGGATATAGCCACAGATAATACATAATCTGTGTGACCACTCATGGTCTTACAGGTACCTGTCTTGACGTCCCATAGTCTCACCGTATAATCATAACTTCCCGATACGATGAACTCTGAATCACTGGATATAGCCACAGATCATACATAATGTCTGTGACCACTCATGGTCTTACAGCTACCTGTCTTGACGTCCCATAGTCTCACCGTCTCATCTCTACTTCCCGATACGATGAACTCTGAATCACTGGATATACCACAGATAATACATAACTAGTGTGACCACTCATGGTCTTACAGGTACCTGTCTTGACGTCCCATAGTCTCACCGTCTCATCTCTACTTCCCGATACGATGAACTCTGAATCACTGGATATAGCCACAGATCTTACAGGATTTGTGTGACCACTCATGGTCTTACAGCTACCTGTCTTGACGTCCCATAGTCTCACCGTCTAATCATAACTTCCCGATACAATGAACTCTGAATCACTGGATATACCACAGATAATACATAACTAGTGTGACCACTCATGGTCTTACAGGTACCTGTCTTGACGTCCCATAGTCTCACCGTCTTATCTCAACTTCCCGATACGATGAACTCTGAATCACTGGATATAGCCACAGATCATACATAATGTCTGTGACCACTCATGGTCTTACAGGTACCTGTCTTGACGTTCCATAGTCTCACCGTATAATCATAACTTCCCGATACGATGAACTCTGAATCACTGGATATAGCCACAGATCTTACAGGATTTGTGTGACCACTCATGGTCTTACAGGTACCTGTCTTGACGTTCCATAGTCTCACCGTCTCATCTCTACTTCCCGATACGATGAACTCTGAATCACTGGATATACCACAGATAATACATAACTAGTGTGACCACTCATGGTCTTACAGGTACCTGTCTTGACGTCCCATAGTCTCACCGTCTTATCTCAACTTCCCGATACGATGAACTCTGAATCACTGGATATAGCCACAGATCATACATAATGTCTGTGACCACTCATGGTCTTACAGGTACCTGTCTTGACGTTCCATAGTCTCACCGTATAATCATAACTTCCCGATACGATGAACTCTGAATCACTGGATATAGCCACAGATCTTACAGGATTTGTGTGACCACTCATGGTCTTACAGGTACCTGTCTTGACGTTCCATAGTCTCACCGTCTCATCTCTACTTCCCGATACGATGAACTCTGAATCACTGGATATAGCCACAGCATATACATAATCTTTGTGACCACTCATGGTCTTACAGGTACCTGTCTTGAAGTTCCATAGTCTCACCGTCTTATCTCAACATCCCGATACGATGAACTCTGAATCACTGGATATAGCCACAGATAATACATAATCTGTGTGACCACTCATGGTCTTACAGGTACCTGTCTTGACGTCCCATAGTCTCACCGTCTTATCTCAACTTCCCGATACGATGAACTCTGAATCACTGGATATAGCCACAGATAATACATAACTAGTGTGACCACTCATGGTCTTACAGGTACCTGTCTTGACGTCCCATAGTCTCACCGTCTTATCTCAACTTCCCGATACGATGAACTCTGAATCACTGGATATAGCCACAGATAATACATAACTAGTGTGACCACTCATGGTCTTACAGGTACCTGTCTTGACGTCCCATAGTCTCACCGTCTCATCTCTACTTCCCGATACGATGAACTCTGAATCACTGGATATAGCCACAGCATATACATAACTAGTGTGACCACTCATGGTCTTACAGGTACATGTCTTGACGTCCCATAGTCTCACCGTATAATCATAACTTCCCGATACGATGAACTCTGAATCACTGGATATAGCCACAGCATATACATAACTAGTGTGACCACTCATGGTCTTACAGGTACCTGTCTTGAAGTTCCATAGTCTCACCGTCTTATCTCAACATCCCGATACGATGAACTCTGAATCACTGGATATACCACAGATAATACATAACTAGTGTGACCACTCATGGTCTTACAGGTACCTGTCTTGACGTTCCATAGTCTCACCGTCTAATCTCTACTTCCCGATACGATGAACTCTGAATCACTGGATATATTCACAGATGATACATAACAAGTGTGACCACTCATGGTCTTACAGGTACCTGTCTTGAAGTTCCATAGTCTCACCGTCTTATCTCAACATCCCGATACGATGAACTCTGAATCACTGGATATAGCCACAGATAATACATAATCTGTGTGACCACTCATGGTCTTACAGGTACCTGTCTTGACGTCCCATAGTCTCACCGTCTCATCTCTACTTCCCGATACGATGAACTCTGAATCACTGGATATACCACAGATAATACATAACTAGTGTGACCACTCATGGTCTTACAGCTACCTGTCTTGACGTCCCATAGTCTCACCGTCTAATCATGACTTCCCGATACGATGAACTCTGAATCACTGGATATATTCACAGATGATACATAACAAGTGTGACCACTCATGGTCTTACAGGTACCTGTCTTGAAGTTCCATAGTCTCACCGTCTTATCTCAACATCCCGATACGATGAACTCTGAATCACTGGATATAGCCACAGATAATACATAATCTGTGTGACCACTCATGGTCTTACAGGTACCTGTCTTGACGTCCCATAGTCTCACCGTCTCATCTCTACTTCCCGATACGATGAACTCTGAATCACTGGATATACCACAGATAATACATAACTAGTGTGACCACTCATGGTCTTACAGCTACCTGTCTTGACGTCCCATAGTCTCACCGTCTAATCATGACTTCCCGATACGATGAACTCTGAATCACTGGATATATTCACAGATGATACATAACAAGTGTGACCACTCATGGTCTTACAGGTACCTGTCTTGAAGTTCCATAGTCTCACCGTCTTATCTCAACATCCCGATACGATGAACTCTGAATCACTGGATATAGCCACAGATAATACATAATCTGTGTGACCACTCATGGTCTTACAGGTACCTGTCTTGACGTCCCATAGTCTCACCGTCTCATCTCTACTTCCCGATACGATGAACTCTGAATCACTGGATATACCACAGATAATACATAACTAGTGTGACCACTCATGGTCTTACAGCTACCTGTCTTGACGTCCCATAGTCTCACCGTCTAATCATGACTTCCCGATACGATGAACTCTGAATCACTGGATATATTCACAGATGATACATAACAAGTGTGACCACTCATGGTCTTACAGGTACCTGTCTTGACGTCCCATAGTCTCACCGTATAATCATAACTTCCCGATACGATGAACTCTGAATCACTGGATATAGCCACAGCATATACACAATAAGTGTGACCACTCATGGTCTTACAGGTACCTGTCTTGACGTCCCATAGTCTCACCGTCTAATCATAACTTCCCGATACGATGAACTCTGAATCACTGGATATAGCCACAGATGATACATAATATGTGTGACCACTCATGGTCTTACAGGTACCTGTCTTGACGTCCCATAGTCTCACCGTATAATCTCCACTTCCCGATACGATGAACTCTTAATCACTGGATATAGCCACAGCATATACAGAACTAGTGTGACCACTCATGGTCTTACAGGTACCTGTCTTGACGTCCCATAGTCTCACCGTATAATCATGACTGCCCGATACGATGAACTCTGAATCACTGGATATAGCCACAGCATATACACAATAAGTGTGACCACTCATGGTCTTACAGGTACCTGTCTTGACGTCCCATAGTCTCACCGTAGAATCATGACTTCCCGATACGATGAACTCTTAATCACTGGATATAGCCACAGCATATACAGAACTAGTGTGACCACTCATGGTCTTACAGGTACCTGTCTTGACGTCCCATAGTCTCACCGTCTTATCATAACTTCCCGATACGATGAACTCTGAATCACTGGATATAGCCACAGATCATACATAACCTGTGTGACCCCTCATGGTCTTACAGGTACCTGTCTTGACGTCCCATATTCTCACCGTCTTATCTCTACTTCCCGATACGATGAACTCTGAATCACTGGATATAGCCACAGATCATACATAATAAGTGTGACCACTCATGGTCTTACAGGTACCTGTCTTGACGTCCCATAGTCTCACCGTATAATCTCCACTTCCCGATACGATGAACTCTGAATCACTGGATATAGCCACAGCATGTACACAATAAGTGTGACCACTCATGGTCTTACAGGTACCTGTCTTGACGTCCCATAGTCTCACCGTCTTATCTTAACTTCCCGATACGATGAACTCTTAATCACTGGATATAGCCACAGCATTTACACAATAAGTGTGACCACTCATGGTCTTACAGGTACCTGTCTTGACGTCCCATAGTCTCACCGTATAATCTCCACTTCCCGATACGATGAACTCTTAATCACTGGATATAGCCACAGCATATACAGAACTAGTGTGACCACTCATGGTCTTACAGGTACCTGTCTTGACGTCCCATAGTCTCACCGTCTAATCATAACTTCCCGATACGATGAACTCTGAATCACTGGATATAGCCACAGATCATACATAATAAGTGTGACCACTCATGGTCTTACAGGTACCTGTCTTGACGTCCCATAGTCTCACCGTCTAATCATAACTTCCCGATACGATGAACTCTGAATCACTGGATATAGCCACAGATGATACATAATTAGTGTGACCACTCATGGTCTTACAGGTACCTGTCTTGACGTCTCATAGTCTCACCGTATAATCTCCACTTCCCGATACGATGAACTCTGAATCACTGGATATAGCCACAGCATGTACACAATAAGTGTGACCACTCATGGTCTTACAGGTACCTGTCTTGACGTCCCATAGTCTCACCGTCTTATCTCTACTTCCCGATACGATGAACTCTGAATCACTGGATATAGCCACAGATCATACATGATAAGTGTGACCACTCATGGTCTTACAGGTACCTGTCTTGACGTCCCATAGTCTCACCGTCTTATCTTAACTTCCCGATACGATGAACTCTTAATCACTGGATATAGCCACAGATCATACATAATAAGTGTGACCACTCATGGTCTTACAGGTACCTGTCTTGACGTCCCATAGTCTCACCGTATAATCTCCACTTCCCGATACGATGAACTCTTAATCACTGGATATAGCCACAGCATATACAGAACTAGTGTGACCACTCATGGTCTTACAGGTACCTGTCTTGACGTCCCATAGTCTCACCGTCTTATCATAACTTCCCGATACGATGAACTCTGAATCACTGGATATAGCCACAGATCATACATAACCTGTGTGACCCCTCATGGTCTTACAGGTACCTGTCTTGACGTCCCATATTCTCACCGTCTTATCTCTACTTCCCGATACGATGAACTCTGAATCACTGGATATAGCCACAGCATTTACACAATAAGTGTGACCACTCATGGTCTTACAGGTACCTGTCTTGACGTCCCATAGTCTCACCGTATAATCTCCACTTCCCGATACGATGAACTCTGAATCACTGGATATAGCCACAGATGATACATAATATGTGTGACCACTCATGGTCTTACAGGTACCTGTCTTGACGTCCCATAGTCTCACCGTATAATCATTACTTCCCGATACTATGAACTCTGAATCACTGGATATAGCCACAGCATGTACACAATAAGTGTGACCACTCATGGTCTTACAGGTACCTGTCTTGACGTCCCATAGTCTCACCGTCTTATCTCTACTTCCCGATACGATGAACTCTGAATCACTGGATATAGCCACAGATCATACATAATAAGTGTGACCACTCATGGTCTTACAGGTACCTGTCTTGACGTCCCATAGTCTCACCGTCTTATCTTAACTTCCCGATACGATGAACTCTTAATCACTGGATATAGCCACAGCATTTACACAATAAGTGTGACCACTCATGGTCTTACAGGTACCTGTCTTGACGTCCCATAGTCTCACCGTATAATCTCCACTTCCCGATACGATGAACTCTTAATCACTGGATATAGCCACAGCATATACAGAACTAGTGTGACCACTCATGGTCTTACAGGTACCTGTCTTGACGTCCCATAGTCTCACCGTCTTATCATAACTTCCCGATACGATGAACTCTGAATCACTGGATATAGCCACAGATCATACATAACCTGTGTGACCCCTCATGGTCTTACAGGTACCTGTCTTGACGTCCCATATTCTCACCGTCTTATCTCTACTTCCCGATACGATGAACTCTGAATCACTGGATATAGCCACAGATCATACATAATAAGTGTGACCACTCATGGTCTTACAGGTACCTGTCTTGACGTCCCATAGTCTCACCGTCTAATCATAACTTCCCGATACGATGAACTCTGAATCACTGGATATAGCCACAGATGATACATAATATGTGTGACCACTCATGGTCTTACAGGTACCTGTCTTGACGTCTCATAGTCTCACCGTATAATCTCCACTTCCCGATACGATGAACTCTGAATTACTGGATATAGCCACAGATCATACATAACCTGTGTGACCACTCATGGTCTTACAGGTACCTGTCTTGACGTCCCATAGTCTCACCGTATAATCATGACTTCCCGATACGATGAACTCTGAATCACTGGATATAGCCACAGCAGATACCTAATGTGTGTGACCACTCATGGTCTTACAGGTACCTGTCTTGACGTCCCATAGTCTCACCGTAGAATCATGACTTCCCGATACGATGAACTCTTAATCACTGGATATAGCCACAGCATATACAGAACTAGTGTGACCACTCATGGTCTTACAGGTACCTGTCTTGACGTCCCATAGTCTCACCGTATAATCATGACTGCCCGATACGATGAACTCTGAATCACTGGATATAGCCACAGCATATACAGAACTAGTGTGACCACTCATGGTCTTACAGGTACCTGTCTTGACGTCCCATAGTCTCACCGTATAATCTCCACTTCCCGATACGATGAACTCTTAATCACTGGATATAGCCACAGCATATACAACACTAGTGTGACCACTCATGGTCTTACAGGTACCTGTCTTGACGTCCCATAGTCTCACCGTCTAATCATAACTTCCCGATACGATGAACTCTTAATCACTGGATATAGCCACAGCATTTACACAATAAGTGTGACCACTCATGGTCTTACAGGTACCTGTCTTGACGTCCCATATTCTCACCGTCTTATCTCTACTTCCCGATACGATGAACTCTGAATCACTGGATATAGCCACAGATCATACATAACCTGTGTGACCACTCATGGTCTTACAGGTACCTGTCTTGACGTCCCATAGTCTCACCGTCTAATCTGCACTTCCCGATACGATGAACTCTTAATCACTGGATATAGCCACAGCATATACACAATAAGTGTGACCACTCATGGTCTTACAGGTACCTGTCTTGACGTCCCATAGTCTCACCGTCTTATCTCTACTTCCCGATACGATGAACTCTGAATCACTGGATATAGCCACAGCATATACAGAACTAGTGTGACCACTCATGGTCTTACAGGTACCTGTCTTGACGTCCCATAGTCTCACCGTATAATCTCCACTTCCCGATACGATGAACTCTTAATCACTGGATATAGCCACAGATCATACAACACTAGTGTGACCACTCATGGTCTTACAGGTACCTGTCTTGACGTCCCATAGTCTCACCGTCTAATCATAACTTCCCGATACGATGAACTCTGAATTACTGGATATAGCAACAGATCATACATAACCTGTGTGACCACTCATGGTCTTACAGGTACCTGTCTTGACGTCCCATATTCTCACCGTCTTATCTCTACTTCCCGATACGATGAACTCTGAATCACTGGATATAGCCACAGATCATACATAACCTGTGTGACCCCTCATGGTCTTACAGGTACCTGTCTTGACGTCCCATATTCTCACCGTCTTATCTCTACTTCCCGATACGATGAACTCTGAATCACTGGATATAGCCACAGATCATACATAATAAGTGTGACCACTCATGGTCTTACAGGTACCTGTCTTGACGTCCCATAGTCTCACCGTCTAATCATAACTTCCCGATACGATGAACTCTGAATCACTGGATATAGCCACAGATCATACATAACCTGTGTGACCACTCATGGTCTTACAGGTACCTGTCTTGACGTCCCATAGTCTCACCGTCTTATCTTAACTTCCCGATACGATGAACTCTTAATCACTGGATATAGCCACAGCATTTACACAATAAGTGTGACCACTCATGGTCTTACAGGTACCTGTCTTGACGTCCCATAGTCTCACCGTATAATCTCCACTTCCCGATACGATGAACTCTTAATCACTGGATATAGCCACAGCATATACAGAACTAGTGTGACCACTCATGGTCTTACAGGTACCTGTCTTGACGTCCCATAGTCTCACCGTCTAATCATAACTTCCCGATACGATGAACTCTTAATCACTGGATATAGCCACAGCATATACAGAACTAGTGTGACCACTCATGGTCTTACAGGTACCTGTCTTGACGTCCCATAGTCTCACCGTATAATCATTACTTCCCGATACGATGAACTCTGAATCACTGGATATAGCCACAGCATATACATAATTAGTGTGACCACTCATGGTCTTACAGGTACCTGTCTTGACGTCCCATAGTCTCACCGTCTTATCTTAACTTCCCGATACGATGAACTCTTAATCACTGGATATAGCCACAGCATGTACACAATAAGTGTGACCACTCATGGTCTTACAGGTACCTGTCTTGACGTCCCATAGTCTCACCGTCTAATCATAACTTCCCGATACGATGAACTCTGAATCACTGGATATAGCCACAGCATATACAGAACTAGTGTGACCACTCATGGTCTTACAGGTACCTGTCTTGACGTCCCATAGTCTCACCGTATAATCTCCACTTCCCGATACGATGAACTCTGAATCACTGGATATAGCAACAGCATATACAGAACTAGTGTGACCACTCATGGTCTTACAGGTACCTGTCTTGACGTCCCATAGTCTCACCGTATAATCTCCACTTCCCGATACGATGAACTCTGAATTACTGGATATAGCCACAGATCATACATAACCTGTGTGACCCCTCATGGTCTTACAGGTACCTGTCTTGACGTCCCATATTCTCACCGTCTTATCTCTACTTCCCGATACGATGAACTCTGAATCACTGGATATAGCCACAGCATATACAGAACTAGTGTGACCACTCATGGTCTTACAGGTACCTGTCTTGACGTCCCATAGTCTCACCGTCTTATCATAACTTCCCGATACGATGAACTCTGAATCACTGGATATAGCAACAGATCATACATAACCTGTGTGACCACTCATGGTCTTACAGGTACCTGTCTTGACGTCCCATAGTCTCACCGTCTTATCTCTACTTCCCGATACGATGAACTCTGAATCACTGGATATAGCCACAGATCATACATAATAAGTGTGACCACTCATGGTCTTACAGGTACCTGTCTTGACGTCCCATAGTCTCACCGTCTTATCTTAACTTCCCGATACGATGAACTCTGAATCACTGGATATAGCCACAGCATATAAATAATTAGTGTGACCACTCATGGTCTTACAGGTACCTGTCTTGACGTCCCATATTCTCACCGTCTAATCATAACTTCCCGATACGATGAACTCTGAATCACTGGATATAGCAACAGCATATACAGAACTAGTGTGACCACTCATGGTCTTACAGGTACCTGTCTTGACGTCCCATATTCTCACCGTCTAATCATAACTTCCCGATACGATGAACTCTGAATCACTGGATATAGCCACAGCATATACAGAACTAGTGTGACCACTCATGGTCTTACAGGTACCTGTCTTGACGTCCCATAGTCTCACCGTCTTATCTTAACTTCCCGATACGATGAACTCTGAATCACTGGATATAGCCACAGATCATACATAATAAGTGTGACCACTCATGGTCTTACAGGTACCTGTCTTGACGTCCCATAGTCTCACCGTAGAATCATGACTTCCCGATACGATGAACTCTTAATCACTGGATATAGCCACAGATCATACATAACCTGTGTGACCCCTCATGGTCTTACAGGTACCTGTCTTGACGTCCCATATTCTCACCGTCTTATCTCTACTTCCCGATACGATGAACTCTTAATCACTGGATATAGCCACAGCATATACATAATTAGTGTGACCACTCATGGTCTTACAGGTACCTGTCTTGACGTCCCATAGTCTCACCGTCTAATCTCCACTTCCCGATACGATGAACTCTGAATCACTGGATATAGCCACAGCATATACAGAACTAGTGTGACCACTCATGGTCTTACAGGTACCTGTCTTGACGTCCCATAGTCTCACCGTCTAATCATAACTTCCCGATACGATGAACTCTGAATCACTGGATATAGCCACAGCATATACAGAACTAGTGTGACCACTCATGGTCTTACAGGTACCTGTCTTGACGTCCCATAGTCTCACCGTATAATCTCCACTTCCCGATACGATGAACTCTGAATCACTGGATATAGCAACAGCATATACAGAACTAGTGTGACCACTTATGGTCTTACAGGTACCTGTCTTGACGTCCCATAGTCTCACCGTATAATCTCCACTTCCCGATACGATGAACTCTTAATCACTGGATATAGCCACAGCATATACAGAACTAGTGTGACCACTCATGGTCTTACAGGTACCTGTCTTGACGTCCCATAGTCTCACCGTATAATCATGACTGCCCGATACGATGAACTCTGAATCACTGGATATAGCCACAGCATTTACACAATAAGTGTGACCACTCATGGTCTTACAGGTACCTGTCTTGACGTCCCATAGTCTCACCGTCTAATCTGCACTTCCCGATACGATGAACTCTGAATCACTGGATATAGCCACAGATCATACATAACCTGTGTGACCCCTCATGGTCTTACAGGTACCTGTCTTGACGTCCCATAGTCTCACCGTCTTATCTCTACTTCCCGATACGATGAACTCTGAATCACTGGATATAGCCACAGATCATACATAATAAGTGTGACCACTCATGGTCTTACAGGTACCTGTCTTGACGTCCCATAGTCTCACCGTATAATCTCCACTTCCCGATACGATGAACTCTTAATCACTGGATATAGCCACAGCATTTACACAATAAGTGTGACCACTCATGGTCTTACAGGTACCTGTCTTGACGTCCCATAGTCTCACCGTATAATCTCCACTTCCCGATACGATGAACTCTTAATCACTGGATATAGCCACAGCATATACAGAACTAGTGTGACCACTCATGGTCTTACAGGTACCTGTCTTGACGTCCCATAGTCTCACCGTCTAATCATAACTTCCCGATACGATGAACTCTGAATCACTGGATATAGCCACAGATCATACATAACCTGTGTGACCCCTCATGGTCTTACAGGTACCTGTCTTGACGTCCCATATTCTCACCGTCTTATCTCTACTTCCCGATACGATGAACTCTGAATCACTGGATATAGCCACAGATCATACATAATAAGTGTGACCACTCATGGTCTTACAGGTACCTGTCTTGACGTCCCATAGTCTCACCGTATAATCTCCACTTCCCGATACGATGAACTCTGAATCACTGGATATAGCCACAGCATGTACACAATAAGTGTGGCCACTCATGGTCTTACAGGTACCTGTCTTGACGTCCCATATTCTCACCGTATAATCTCCACTTCCCGATACGATGAACTCTGAATCACTGGATATAGCCACAGCATGTACACAATAAGTGTGACCACTCATGGTATTACAGGTACCTGTCTTGACGTCCCATAGTCTCACCGTCTTATCTTAACTTCCCGATACGATGAACTCTTAATCACTGGATATAGCCACAGCATTTACACAATAAGTGTGACCACTCATGGTCTTACAGGTACCTGTCTTGACGTCCCATAGTCTCACCGTCTAATCATAACTTCCCGATACGATGAACTCTGAATCACTGGATATAGCCACAGATGATACATAATATGTGTGACCACTCATGGTCTTACAGGTACCTGTCTTGACGTCCCATAGTCTCACCGTATAATCATTACTTCCCGATACTATGAACTCTGAATCACTGGATATAGCCACAGCATATACAGAACTAGTGTGACCACTCATGGTCTTACAGGTACCTGTCTTGACGTCCCATAGTCTCACCGTATAATCTCCACTTCCCGATACGATGAACTCTGAATTACTGGATATAGCAACAGATCATACATAACCTGTGTGACCCCTCATGGTCTTACAGGTACCTGTCTTGACGTCCCATATTCTCACCGTCTTATCTCTACTTCCCGATACGATGAACTCTGAATCACTGGATATAGCCACAGCATATACAACACTAGTGTGACCACTCATGGTCTTACAGGTACCTGTCTTGACGTCCCATAGTCTCACCGTATAATCATGACTTCCCGATACGATGAACTCTGAATCACTGGATATAGCAACAGCATATACAGAACTAGTGTGACCACTCATGGTCTTACAGGTACCTGTCTTGACGTCCCATAGTCTCACCGTCTTATCTCAACATCCCGATACGATGAACTCTGAATCACTGGATATAGCCACAGATCTTACAGGATTTGTGTGACCACTCATGGTCTTACAGCTACCTGTCTTGACGTCCCATAGTCTCACCGTCTCATCTCTACTTCCCGATACGATGAACTCTGAATCACTGGATATAGCCACAGATCTTACAGGATTTGTGTGACCACTCATGGTCTTACAGGTACCTGTCTTGACGTTCCATAGTCTCACCGTCTTATCTCAACTTCCCGATACGATGAACTCTGAATCACTGGATATAGCCACAGATAATACATAATGTCTGTGACCACTCATGGTCTTACAGGTACCTGTCTTGACGTTCCATAGTCTCACCGTATAATCATAACTTCCCGATACGATGAACTCTGAATCACTGGATATAGCCACAGATAATACATAACTAGTGTGACCACTCATGGTCTTACAGGTACCTGTCTTGACGTCCCATAGTCTCACCGTCTCATCTCTACTTCCCGATACGATGAACTCTGAATCACTGGATATACCACAGATAATACATAACTAGTGTGACCACTCATGGTCTTACAGGTACCTGTCTTGACGTCCCATAGTCTCACCGTCTTATCTCAACTTCCCGATACGATGAACTCTGAATCACTGGATATAGCCACAGATAATACATAACTAGTGTGACCACTCATGGTCTTACAGGTACCTGTCTTGACGTTCCATAGTCTCACCGTCTCATCTCTACTTCCCGATACGATGAACTCTGAATCACTGGATATAGCCACAGATCTTACAGGATTTGTGTGACCACTCATGGTCTTACAGGTACCTGTCTTGAAGTTCCATAGTCTCACCGTCTAATCATAACTTCCCGATACGAAGAACTCTGAATCACTGGATATAGCCACAGATCATACATAACTAGTGTGACCACTCATGGTCTTACAGGTACCTGTCTTGACGTCCCATAGTCTCACCGTCTTATCTCAACTTCCCGATACGAAGAACTCTGAATCACTGGATATAGCCACAGATAATACATAATCTGTGTGACCACTCATGGTCTTACAGGTACCTGTCTTGACGTCCCATAGTCTCACCGTCTTATCTCAACTTCCCGATACGATGAACTCTGAATCACTGGATATAGCCACAGATAATACATAACTAGTGTGACCACTCATGGTCTTACAGGTACCTGTCTTGACGTCCCATAGTCTCACCGTCTCATCTCTACTTCCCGATACGATGAACTCTGAATCACTGGATATACCACAGATAATACATAACTAGTGTGACCACTCATGGTCTTACAGGTACCTGTCTTGACGTTCCATAGTCTCACCGTCTCATCTCTACTTCCCGATACGATGAACTCTGAATCACTGGATATAGCCACAGCATATACATAACTAGTGTGACCACTCATGGTCTTACAGGTACATGTCTTGACGTCCCATAGTCTCACCGTATAATCATAACTTCCCGATACGATGAACTCTGAATCACTGGATATAGCCACAGATCATACATAATGTCTGTGACCACTCATGGTCTTACAGCTACCTGTCTTGACGTCCCATAGTCTCACCGTCTAATCATGACTTCCCGATACAATGAACTCTGAATCACTGGATATAGCCACAGATGATACATAATGTGTGTGACCACTCATGGTCTTACAGGTACCTGTCTTGACGTCCCATAGTCTCACCGTATAATCATAACTTCCCGATACGATGAACTCTGAATCACTGGATATAGCCACAGATCATACATAACTAGTGTGACCACTCATGGTCTTACAGGTACCTGTCTTGACGTCCCATAGTCTCACCGTCTAATCATAACTTCCCGATACGAAGAACTCTGAATCACTGGATATAGCCACAGATCTTACAGGATTTGTGTGACCACTCATGGTCTTACAGGTACCTGTCTTGACGTCCCATAGTCTCACCGTCTCATCTCTACTTCCCGATACGATGAACTCTGAATCACTGGATATAGCCACAGATCTTACAGGATTTGTGTGACCACTCATGGTCTTACAGGTACCTGTCTTGACGTCCCATAGTCTCACCGTCTAATCATGACTTCCCGATACAATGAACTCTGAATCACTGGATATAGCCACAGATCTTACATAATCTGTGTGACCACTCATGGTCTTACAGGTACCTGTCTTGACGTTCCATAGTCTCACCGTCTTATCTCAACATCCCGATACGATGAACTCTGAATCACTGGATATAGCCACAGATAATACATAACTAGTGTGACCACTCATGGTCTTACAGGTACCTGTCTTGACGTTCCATAGTCTCACCGTCTCATCTCTACTTCCCGATACGATGAACTCTGAATCACTGGATATAGCCACAGATCTTACAGGATTTGTGTGACCACTCATGGTCTTACAGGTACCTGTCTTGACGTCCCATAGTCTCACCGTCTCATCTCTACTTCCCGATACGATGAACTCTGAATCACTGGATATAGCCACAGCATATACATAACTAGTGTGACCACTCATGGTCTTACAGGTACCTGTCTTGAAGTTCCATAGTCTCACCGTCTTATCTCAACATCCCGATACGATGAACTCTGAATCACTGGATATAGCCACAGATAATACATAATCTGTGTGACCACTCATGGTCTTACAGGTACCTGTCTTGACGTCCCATAGTCTCACCGTCTCATCTCTACTTCCCGATACGATGAACTCTGAATCACTGGATATACCACAGATAATACATAACTAGTGTGACCACTCATGGTCTTACAGGTACCTGTCTTGACGTTCCATAGTCTCACCGTCTAATCTCTACTTCCCGATACGATGAACTCTGAATCACTGGATATACCACAGATAATACATAACTAGTGTGACCACTCATGGTCTTACAGGTACCTGTCTTGACGTTCCATAGTCTCACCGTCTCATCTCTACTTCCCGATACGATGAACTCTGAATCACTGGATATAGCCACAGCATATACATAACTAGTGTGACCACTCATGGTCTTACAGGTACATGTCTTGACGTCCCATAGTCTCACCGTATAATCATAACTTCCCGATACGATGAACTCTGAATCACTGGATATAGCCACAGATGATACATAACTAGTGTGACCACTCATGGTCTTACAGGTACCTGTCTTGAAGTTCCATAGTCTCACCGTCTAATCATAACTTCCCGATACGATGAACTCTGAATCACTGGATATAGCCACAGATAATACATAATCTGTGTGACCACTCATGGTCTTACAGGTACCTGTCTTGACGTCCCATAGTCTCACCGTCTCATCTCTACTTCCCGATACGATGAACTCTGAATCACTGGATATACCACAGATAATACATAATCTGTGTGACCACTCATGGTCTTACAGGTACCTGTCTTGACGTTCCATAGTCTCACCGTCTCATCTCTACTTCCCGATACGATGAACTCTGAATCACTGGATATAGCCACAGCATATACATAACTAGTGTGACCACTCATGGTCTTACAGGTACATGTCTTGACGTCCCATAGTCTCACCGTATAATCATAACTTCCCGATACGATGAACTCTGAATCACTGGATATAGCCACAGATCATACATAACTAGTGTGACCACTCATGGTCTTACAGCTACCTGTCTTGACGTCCCATAGTCTCACCGTCTAATCATGACTTCCCGATACAATGAACTCTGAATCACTGGATATAGCCACAGATCTTACATAATCTGTGTGACCACTCATGGTCTTACAGGTACCTGTCTTGACGTTCCATAGTCTCACCGTCTTATCTCAACATCCCGATACGATGAACTCTGAATCACTGGATATAGCCACAGATAATACATAACTAGTGTGACCACTCATGGTCTTACAGGTACCTGTCTTGACGTTCCATAGTCTCACCGTCTCATCTCTACTTCCCGATACGATGAACTCTGAATCACTGGATATAGCCACAGATCTTACAGGATTTGTGTGACCACTCATGGTCTTACAGCTACCTGTCTTGACGTCCCATAGTCTCACCGTCTCATCTCTACTTCCCGATACGATGAACTCTGAATCACTGGATATAGCCACAGCATATACATAACTAGTGTGACCACTCATGGTCTTACAGGTACCTGTCTTGAAGTTCCATAGTCTCACCGTCTTATCTCAACATCCCGATACGATGAACTCTGAATCACTGGATATAGCCACAGATAATACATAATCTGTGTGACCACTCATGGTCTTACAGGTACCTGTCTTGACGTTCCATAGTCTCACCGTCTAATCTCTACTTCCCGATACGATGAACTCTGAATCACTGGATATAGCCACAGATAATACATAACTAGTGTGACCACTCATGGTCTTACAGGTACATGTCTTGACGTCCCATAGTCTCACCGTATAATCATAACTTCCCGATACGATGAACTCTGAATCACTGGATATAGCCACAGATCATACATAATGTCTGTGACCACTCATGGTCTTACAGGTACCTGTCTTGAAGTTCCATAGTCTCACCGTCTCATCTCTACTTCCCGATACGATGAACTCTGAATCACTGGATATACCACAGATAATACATAACTAGTGTGACCACTCATGGTCTTACAGGTACCTGTCTTGACGTCCCATAGTCTCACCGTCTAATCATAACTTCCCGATACGATGAACTCTGAATCACTGGATATAGCCACAGATCATACATAACTAGTGTGACCACTCATGGTCTTACAGGTACCTGTCTTGACGTTCCATAGTCTCACCGTCTTATCTCAACATCCCGATACGATGAACTCTGAATCACTGGATATAGCCACAGATAATACATAACTAGTGTGACCACTCATGGTCTTACAGGTACCTGTCTTGACGTCCCATAGTCTCACCGTCTCATCTCTACTTCCCGATACGATGAACTCTGAATCACTGGATATAGCCACAGATAATACATAATCTGTGTGACCACTCATGGTCTTACAGGTACCTGTCTTGACGTCCCATAGTCTCACCGTCTTATCTCTACTTCCCGATACGATGAACTCTGAATCACTGGATATAGCCACAGCATATACATAATCTGTGTGACCACTCATGGTCTTACAGGTACCTGTCTTGACGTTCCATAGTCTCACCGTCTTATCTCAACATCCCGATACGATGAACTCTGAATCACTGGATATAGCCACAGATAATACATAATCTGTGTGACCACTCATGGTCTTACAGGTACCTGTCTTGACGTTCCATAGTCTCACCGTCTCATCTCTACTTCCCGATACGATGAACTCTGAATCACTGGATATAGCCACAGATCTTACAGGATTTGTGTGACCACTCATGGTCTTACAGGTACCTGTCTTGACGTCCCATAGTCTCACCGTCTTATCTCTACTTCCCGATACGATGAACTCTGAATCACTGGATATAGCCACAGATCATACATAACTAGTGTGACCACTCATGGTCTTACAGGTACCTGTCTTGAAGTTCCATAGTCTCACCGTCTAATCATAACTTCCCGATACGAAGAACTCTGAATCACTGGATATAGCCACAGATCATACATAACTAGTGTGACCACTCATGGTCTTACAGGTACCTGTCTTGACGTCCCATAGTCTCACCGTCTAATCATAACTTCCCGATACGAAGAACTCTGAATCACTGGATATAGCCACAGATCATACATAACTAGTGTGACCACTCATGGTCTTACAGCTACCTGTCTTGACGTCCCATAGTCTCACCGTCTCATCTCTACTTCCCGATACGATGAACTCTGAATCACTGGATATAGCCACAGATAATACATAATCTGTGTGACCACTCATGGTCTTACAGGTACCTGTCTTGACGTTCCATAGTCTCACCGTCTTATCTCAACATCCCGATACGATGAACTCTGAATCACTGGATATACCACAGATAATACATAATCTGTGTGACCACTCATGGTCTTACAGGTACCTGTCTTGACGTCCCATAGTCTCACCGTATAATCTGCACTTCCCGATACGATGAACTCTGAATCACTGGATATAGCCACAGCATATACATAACTAGTGTGACCACTCATGGTCTTACAGGTACCTGTCTTGACGTTCCATAGTCTCACCGTCTCATCTCTACTTCCCGATACGATGAACTCTGAATCACTGGATATAGCCACAGATCTTACAGGATTTGTGTGACCACTCATGGTCTTACAGGTACCTGTCTTGACGTCCCATAGTCTCACCGTCTCATCTCAACTTCCCGATACGATGAACTCTGAATCACTGGATATACCACAGATAATACATAACTAGTGTGACCACTCATGGTCTTACAGGTACCTGTCTTGACGTCCCATAGTCTCACCGTCTCATCTCTACTTCCCGATACAATGAACTCTGAATCACTGGATATAGCCACAGCATATACATAACTAGTGTGACCACTCATGGTCTTACAGCTACCTGTCTTGACGTCCCATAGTCTCACCGTCTTATCTCAACTTCCCGATACAATGAACTCTGAATCACTGGATATAGCCACAGATCATACATAACTAGTGTGACCACTCATGGTCTTACAGGTACCTGTCTTGACGTCCCATAGTCTCACCGTATAATCTGCACTTCCCGATACGATGAACTCTGAATCACTGGATATAGCCACAGCATATACATAACTAGTGTGACCACTCATGGTCTTACAGGTACCTGTCTTGACGTTCCATAGTCTCACCGTCTCATCTCTACTTCCCGATACGATGAACTCTGAATCACTGGATATAGCCACAGATCTTACAGGATTTGTGTGACCACTCATGGTCTTACAGGTACCTGTCTTGACGTCCCATAGTCTCACCGTCTCATCTCAACTTCCCGATACGATGAACTCTGAATCACTGGATATACCACAGATAATACATAACTAGTGTGACCACTCATGGTCTTACAGGTACCTGTCTTGACGTCCCATAGTCTCACCGTCTCATCTCTACTTCCCGATACAATGAACTCTGAATCACTGGATATAGCCACAGCATATACATAACTAGTGTGACCACTCATGGTCTTACAGCTACCTGTCTTGACGTCCCATAGTCTCACCGTCTTATCTCAACTTCCCGATACAATGAACTCTGAATCACTGGATATAGCCACAGATCATACATAACTAGTGTGACCACTCATGGTCTTACAGGTACCTGTCTTGACGTCCCATAGTCTCACCGTCTAATCATAACTTCCCGATACGAAGAACTCTGAATCACTGGATATAGCCACAGATCATACATAACTAGTGTGACCACTCATGGTCTTACAGGTACCTGTCTTGACGTCCCATAGTCTAACCGTCTTATCATGACTTCCCGATACAATGAACTCTGAATCACTGGATATAGCCACAGATCATACATAACTAGTGTGACCACTCATGGTCTTACAGGTACCTGTCTTGACGTCCCATAGTCTCACCGTCTTATCTCAACTTCCCGATACGAAGAACTCTGAATCACTGGATATAGCCACAGATGATACATAACTAGTGTGACCACTCATGGTCTTACAGGTACCTGTCTTGACGTCCCATAGTCTCACCGTCTCATCTCTACTTCCCGATACGATGAACTCTGAATCACTGGATATAGCCACAGCATATACATAACTAGTGTGACCACTCATGGTCTTACAGGTACCTGTCTTGACGTTCCATAGTCTCACCGTCTCATCTCTACTTCCCGATACGATGAACTCTGAATCACTGGATATAGCCACAGATCATACATAACTAGTGTGACCACTCATGGTCTTACAGGCACCTGTCTTGACGTCCCATAGTCTCACCGTCTCATCTCTACTTCCCGATACAATGAACTCTGAATCACTGGATATAGCCACAGCATATACATAACTAGTGTGACCACTCATGGTCTTACAGGTACCTGTCTTGACGTCCCATAGTCTCACCGTCTTATCTCAACTTCCCGATACGATGAACTCTGAATCACTGGATATAGCCACAGCATATACATAACTAGTGTGACCACTCATGGTCTTACAGCTACCTGTCTTGACGTCCCATAGTCTCACCGTCTAATCATGACTTCCCGATACAATGAACTCTGAATCACTGGATATAGCCACAGCATATACATAACTAGTGTGACCACTCATGGTCTTACAGGTACCTGTCTTGACGTCCCATAGTCTCACCGTCTTATCTCAACTTCCCGATACAATGAACTCTGAATCACTGGATATAGCCACAGATCATACATAACTAGTGTGACCACTCATGGTCTTACAGGTACCTGTCTTGACGTCCCATAGTCTCACCGTCTCATCTCTACTTCCCGATACGATGAACTCTGAATCACTGGATATAGCCACAGATCATACATAACTAGTGTGACCACTCATGGTCTTACAGGTACCTGTCTTGACGTCCCATAGTCTCACCGTCTTATCTCAACTTCCCGATACGAAGAACTCTGAATCACTGGATATAGCCACAGCATATACATAACTAGTGTGACCGCTCATGGTCTTACAGCTACCTGTCTTGACGTCCCATAGTCTCACCGTCTAATCATGACTTCCCGATACGATGAACTCTGAATCACTGGATATAGCCACAGATCATACATAACTAGTGTGACCACTCATGGTCTTACAGCTACCTGTCTTGACGTCCCATAGTCTCACCGTCTAATCATGACTTCCCGATACAATGAACTCTGAATCACTGGATATAGCCACAGCATATACATAACTAGTGTGACCACTCATGGTCTTACAGGTACCTGTCTTGACGTCCCATAGTCTCACCGTCTAATCATAACTTCCCGATACAATGAACTCTGAATCACTGGATATAGCCACAGATGATACATAACTAGTGTGACCACTCATGGTCTTACAGGTACCTGTCTTGAAGTTCCATAGTCTCACCGTCTAATCATAACTTCCCGATACGAAGAACTCTGAATCACTGGATATAGCCACAGATCATACATAACTAGTGTGACCACTCATGGTCTTACAGGTACCTGTCTTGACGTCCCATAGTCTAACCGTCTAATCATAACTTCCCGATACGAAGAACTCTGAATCACTGGATATAGCCACAGCATATACATAACTAGTGTGACCACTCATGGTCTTACAGCTACCTGTCTTGACGTCCCATAGTCTCACCGTCTAATCATAACTTCCCGATACAATGAACTCTGAATCACTGGATATAGCCACAGATCATACATAACTAGTGTGACCACTCATGGTCTTACAGGTACCTGTCTTGACGTCCCATAGTCTCACCGTCTAATCATAACTTCCCGATACGAAGAACTCTGAATCACTGGATATAGCCACAGCATATACATAACTAGTGTGACCACTCATGGTCTTACAGCTACCTGTCTTGACGTCCCATAGTCTCACCGTCTAATCATAACTTCCCGATACAATGAACTCTGAATCACTGGATATAGCCACAGATCATACATAACTAGTGTGACCACTCATGGTCTTACAGGTACCTGTCTTGACGTCCCATAGTCTCACCGTCTAATCATAACTTCCCGATACGAAGAACTCTGAATCACTGGATATAGCCACAGATCATACATAACTAGTGTGACCACTCATGGTCTTACAGCTACCTGTCTTGACGTCCCATAGTCTCACCGTCTAATCTCAACTTCCCGATACAATGAACTCTGAATCACTGGATATAGCCACAGATCATACATAACTAGTGTGACCACTCATGGTCTTACAGGTACCTGTCTTGACGTCCCATAGTCTCACCGTCTTATCTCAACTTCCCGATACAATGAACTCTGAATCACTGGATATAGCCACAGCATATACATAACTAGTGTGACCACTCATGGTCTTACAGCTACCTGTCTTGAAGTTCCATAGTCTCACCGTCTAATCATAACTTCCCGATACGAAGAACTCTGAATCACTGGATATAGCCACAGATAATACATAATCTGTGTGACCACTCATGGTCTTACAGGTACCTGTCTTGACGTCCCATAGTCTCACCGTCTCATCTCTACTTCCCGATACGATGAACTCTGAATCACTGGATATAGCCACAGATAATACATAATCTGTGTGACCACTCATGGTCTTACAGGTACCTGTCTTGACGTCCCATAGTCTCACCGTCTTATCTCTACTTCCCGATACGATGAACTCTGAATCACTGGATATAGCCACAGCATATACATAATCTGTGTGACCACTCATGGTCTTACAGGTACCTGTCTTGACGTCCCATAGTCTCACCGTCAAATCACTACTTCCCGATACGATGAACTCTGAATCACTGGATATAGCCACAGATAATACATAATTTGTGTGATCACTCACGGTCTTACAGGTACCTGTCTTGACGTTCCATAGTCTCACCGTCTCATCTCTACTTCCCGATACGATGAACTCTGAATCACTGGATATAGCCACAGATCATACATAACTAGTGTGACCACTCATGGTCTTACAGGTACCTGTCTTGACGTTCCATAGTCTCACCGTCTTATCTGCACTTCCCGATACGATGAACTCTGAATCACTGGATATAGCCACAGATCATACATAACTAGTGTGACCACTCATGGTCTTACAGGTACCTGTCTTGACGTTCCATAGTCTCACCGTCTAATCATAACTTCCCGATACGAAGAACTCTGAATCACTGGATATAGCCACAGATCATACATAACTAGTGTGACCACTCATGGTCTTACAGGTACCTGTCTTGACGTCCCATAGTCTCACCGTCTAATCATAACTTCCCGATACGAAGAACTCTGAATCACTGGATATAGCCACAGATCATACATAACTAGTGTGACCACTCATGGTCTTACAGCTACCTGTCTTTACGTCCCATAGTCTCACCGTCTCATCTCTACTTCCCGATACGATGAACTCTGAATCACTGGATATAGCCACAGATAATACATAATCTGTGTGACCACTCATGGTCTTACAGGTACCTGTCTTGACGTTCCATAGTCTCACCGTCTTATCTCAACATCCCGATACGATGAACTCTGAATCACTGGATATACCACAGATAATACATAACTAGTGTGACCACTCATGGTCTTACAGCTACCTGTCTTGACGTCCCATAGTCTCACCGTCTTATCTCAACTTCCCGATACGATGAACTCTGAATCACTGGATATAGCCACAGATGATACATAACTAGTGTGACCACTCATGGTCTTACAGGTACCTGTCTTGAAGTTCCATAGTCTCACCGTCTAATCATAACTTCCCGATACAATGAACTCTGAATCACTGGATATAGCCACAGATCATACATAACTAGTGTGACCACTCATTTTCTTACAGGTACCTGTCTTGACGTCCCATAGTCTCACCGTCTCATCTCTACTTCCCGATACGATGAACTCTGAATCACTGGATATAGCCACAGCATATACATAAAATGTGTGACCACTCATGGTCTTACAGGTACCTGTCTTGACGTTCCATAGTCTCACCGTATAATCATAACTTCCCGATACGATGAACTCTGAATCACTGGATATAGCCACAGATAATACATAATCTGTGTGACCACTCATGGTCTTACAGGTACCTGTCTTGACGTTCCATAGTCTCACCGTCTTATCTCAACATCCCGATACGATGAACTCTGAATCACTGGATATACCACAGATAATACATAATCTGTGTGACCACTCATGGTCTTACAGGTACCTGTCTTGACGTCCCATAGTCTCACCGTATAATCTGCACTTCCCGATACGATGAACTCTGAATCACTGGATATAGCCACAGCATATACATAACTAGTGTGACCACTCATGGTCTTACAGGTACCTGTCTTGACGTTCCATAGTCTCACCGTCTCATCTCTACTTCCCGATACGATGAACTCTGAATCACTGGATATAGCCACAGATCTTACAGGATTTGTGTGACCACTCATGGTCTTACAGGTACCTGTCTTGACGTCCCATAGTCTCACCGTCTCATCTCAACTTCCCGATACGATGAACTCTGAATCACTGGATATACCACAGATAATACATAACTAGTGTGACCACTCATGGTCTTACAGGTACCTGTCTTGACGTCCCATAGTCTCACCGTCTCATCTCTACTTCCCGATACAATGAACTCTGAATCACTGGATATAGCCACAGCATATACATAACTAGTGTGACCACTCATGGTCTTACAGCTACCTGTCTTGACGTCCCATAGTCTCACCGTCTTATCTCAACTTCCCGATACAATGAACTCTGAATCACTGGATATAGCCACAGATCATACATAACTAGTGTGACCACTCATGGTCTTACAGGTACCTGTCTTGACGTCCCATAGTCTCACCGTCTAATCATAACTTCCCGATACGAAGAACTCTGAATCACTGGATATAGCCACAGATCATACATAACTAGTGTGACCACTCATGGTCTTACAGGTACCTGTCTTGACGTCCCATAGTCTAACCGTCTTATCATGACTTCCCGATACAATGAACTCTGAATCACTGGATATAGCCACAGATCATACATAACTAGTGTGACCACTCATGGTCTTACAGGTACCTGTCTTGACGTCCCATAGTCTCACCGTCTTATCTCAACTTCCCGATACGAAGAACTCTGAATCACTGGATATAGCCACAGATGATACATAACTAGTGTGACCACTCATGGTCTTACAGGTACCTGTCTTGACGTCCCATAGTCTCACCGTCTCATCTCTACTTCCCGATACGATGAACTCTGAATCACTGGATATAGCCACAGATCTTACAGGATTTGTGTGACCACTCATGGTCTTACAGGTACCTGTCTTGACGTTCCATAGTCTCACCGTCTCATCTCTACTTCCCGATACGATGAACTCTGAATCACTGGATATAGCCACAGATCATACATAACTAGTGTGACCACTCATGGTCTTACAGGCACCTGTCTTGACGTCCCATAGTCTCACCGTCTCATCTCTACTTCCCGATACAATGAACTCTGAATCACTGGATATAGCCACAGCATATACATAACTAGTGTGACCACTCATGGTCTTACAGGTACCTGTCTTGACGTCCCATAGTCTCACCGTCTTATCTCAACTTCCCGATACGATGAACTCTGAATCACTGGATATAGCCACAGCATATACATAACTAGTGTGACCACTCATGGTCTTACAGCTACCTGTCTTGACGTCCCATAGTCTCACCGTCTAATCATGACTTCCCGATACAATGAACTCTGAATCACTGGATATAGCCACAGCATATACATAACTAGTGTGACCACTCATGGTCTTACAGGTACCTGTCTTGACGTCCCATAGTCTCACCGTCTTATCTCAACTTCCCGATACAATGAACTCTGAATCACTGGATATAGCCACAGATCATACATAACTAGTGTGACCACTCATGGTCTTACAGGTACCTGTCTTGACGTCCCATAGTCTCACCGTCTCATCTCTACTTCCCGATACGATGAACTCTGAATCACTGGATATAGCCACAGATCATACATAACTAGTGTGACCACTCATGGTCTTACAGGTACCTGTCTTGACGTCCCATAGTCTCACCGTCTTATCTCAACTTCCCGATACGAAGAACTCTGAATCACTGGATATAGCCACAGCATATACATAACTAGTGTGACCACTCATGGTCTTACAGCTACCTGTCTTGACGTCCCATAGTCTCACCGTCTAATCATGACTTCCCGATACGATGAACTCTGAATCACTGGATATAGCCACAGATCATACATAACTAGTGTGACCACTCATGGTCTTACAGCTACCTGTCTTGACGTCCCATAGTCTCACCGTCTAATCATGACTTCCCGATACAATGAACTCTGAATCACTGGATATAGCCACAGCATATACATAACTAGTGTGACCACTCATGGTCTTACAGGTACCTGTCTTGACGTCCCATAGTCTCACCGTCTAATCATAACTTCCCGATACAATGAACTCTGAATCACTGGATATAGCCACAGATGATACATAACTAGTGTGACCACTCATGGTCTTACAGGTACCTGTCTTGAAGTTCCATAGTCTCACCGTCTAATCATAACTTCCCGATACGAAGAACTCTGAATCACTGGATATAGCCACAGATCATACATAACTAGTGTGACCACTCATGGTCTTACAGGTACCTGTCTTGACGTCCCATAGTCTCACCGTCTTATCTCAACTTCCCGATACGAAGAACTCTGAATCACTGGATATAGCCACAGATCATACATAACTAGTGTGACCACTCATGGTCTTACAGCTACCTGTCTTGACGTCCCATAGTCTCACCGTCTAATCATGACTTCCCGATACGATGAACTCTGAATCACTGGATATAGCCACAGATCATACATAACTAGTGTGACCACTCATGGTCTTACAGCTACCTGTCTTGACGTCCCATAGTCTCACCGTCTTATCTCAACTTCCCGATACGAAGAACTCTGAATCACTGGATATAGCCACAGCATATACATAACTAGTGTGACCGCTCATGGTCTTACAGGTACCTGTCTTGAAGTTCCATAGTCTCACCGTCTAATCATAACTTCCCGATACGAAGAACTCTGAATCACTGGATATAGCCACAGATCATACATAACTAGTGTGACCACTCATGGTCTTACAGGTACCTGTCTTGACGTCCCATAGTCTCACCGTCTTATCTCAACTTCCCGATACGAAGAACTCTGAATCACTGGATATAGCCACAGCATATACATAACTAGTGTGACCGCTCATGGTCTTACAGCTACCTGTCTTGACGTCCCATAGTCTCACCGTCTAATCATGACTTCCCGATACGATGAACTCTGAATCACTGGATATAGCCACAGATCATACATAACTAGTGTGACCACTCATGGTCTTACAGCTACCTGTCTTGACGTCCCATAGTCTCACCGTCTAATCATGACTTCCCGATACAATGAACTCTGAATCACTGGATATAGCCACAGCATATACATAACTAGTGTGACCACTCATGGTCTTACAGGTACCTGTCTTGACGTCCCATAGTCTCACCGTCTAATCATAACTTCCCGATACAATGAACTCTGAATCACTGGATATAGCCACAGATGATACATAACTAGTGTGACCACTCATGGTCTTACAGGTACCTGTCTTGAAGTTCCATAGTCTCACCGTCTAATCATAACTTCCCGATACGAAGAACTCTGAATCACTGGATATAGCCACAGCATATACATAACTAGTGTGACCACTCATGGTCTTACAGGTACCTGTCTTGACGTCCCATAGTCTCACCGTCTAATCATAACTTCCCGATACGAAGAACTCTGAATCACTGGATATAGCCACAGCATATACATAACTAGTGTGACCACTCATGGTCTTACAGCTACCTGTCTTGACGTCCCATAGTCTCACCGTCTAATCATAACTTCCCGATACAATGAACTCTGAATCACTGGATATAGCCACAGATCATACATAACTAGTGTGACCACTCATGGTCTTACAGGTACCTGTCTTGACGTCCCATAGTCTCACCGTCTTATCTCAACTTCCCGATACGAAGAACTCTGAATCACTGGATATAGCCACAGCATATACATAACTAGTGTGACCACTCATGGTCTTACAGCTACCTGTCTTGAAGTTCCATAGTCTCACCGTCTAATCATGACTTCCCGATACAATGAACTCTGAATCACTGGATATACCACAGCATATACATAACTAGTGTGACCACTCATGGTCTTACAGGTACCTGTCTTGACGTCCCATAGTCTCACCGTCTCATCTCTACTTCCCGATACAATGAACTCTGAATCACTGGATATAGCCACAGCATATACATAACTAGTGTGACCACTCATGGTCTTACAGCTACCTGTCTTGACGTCCCATAGTCTCACCGTCTTATCTCAACTTCCCGATACAATGAACTCTGAATCACTGGATATAGCCACAGATCATACATAACTAGTGTGACCACTCATGGTCTTACAGGTACCTGTCTTGACGTCCCATAGTCTCACCGTCTAATCATAACTTCCCGATACGAAGAACTCTGAATCACTGGATATAGCCACAGATCATACATAACTAGTGTGACCACTCATGGTCTTACAGGTACCTGTCTTGACGTCCCATAGTCTAACCGTCTTATCATGACTTCCCGATACAATGAACTCTGAATCACTGGATATAGCCACAGATCATACATAACTAGTGTGACCACTCATGGTCTTACAGGTACCTGTCTTGACGTCCCATAGTCTCACCGTCTTATCTCAACTTCCCGATACGAAGAACTCTGAATCACTGGATATAGCCACAGATGATACATAACTAGTGTGACCACTCATGGTCTTACAGGTACCTGTCTTGACGTCCCATAGTCTCACCGTCTCATCTCTACTTCCCGATACGATGAACTCTGAATCACTGGATATAGCCACAGATCTTACAGGATTTGTGTGACCACTCATGGTCTTACAGGTACCTGTCTTGACGTTCCATAGTCTCACCGTCTCATCTCTACTTCCCGATACGATGAACTCTGAATCACTGGATATAGCCACAGATCATACATAACTAGTGTGACCACTCATGGTCTTACAGGCACCTGTCTTGACGTCCCATAGTCTCACCGTCTCATCTCTACTTCCCGATACAATGAACTCTGAATCACTGGATATAGCCACAGCATATACATAACTAGTGTGACCACTCATGGTCTTACAGGTACCTGTCTTGACGTCCCATAGTCTCACCGTCTTATCTCAACTTCCCGATACGAAGAACTCTGAATCACTGGATATAGCCACAGATCATACATAACTAGTGTGACCACTCATGGTCTTACAGCTACCTGTCTTGACGTCCCATAGTCTCACCGTCTAATCATGACTTCCCGATACAATGAACTCTGAATCACTGGATATAGCCACAGCATATACATAACTAGTGTGACCACTCATGGTCTTACAGGTACCTGTCTTGACGTCCCATAGTCTCACCGTCTTATCTCAACTTCCCGATACAATGAACTCTGAATCACTGGATATAGCCACAGATCATACATAACTAGTGTGACCACTCATGGTCTTACAGGTACCTGTCTTGACGTTCCATAGTCTCACCGTCTCATCTCTACTTCCCGATACGATGAACTCTGAATCACTGGATATAGCCACAGATCATACATAACTAGTGTGACCACTCATGGTCTTACAGGCACCTGTCTTGACGTTCCATAGTCTCACCGTCTCATCTCAACATCCCGATACGATGAACTCTGAATGACTGGATATAGCCACAGATCATACATAACTAGTGTGACCACTCATGGTCTTACAGCTACCTGTCTTGACGTCCCATAGTCTCACCGTCTAATCATGACTTCCCGATACAATGAACTCTGAATCACTGGATATAGCCACAGCATATACATAACTAGTGTGACCACTCATGGTCTTACAGGTACCTGTCTTGACGTCCCATAGTCTCACCGTCTAATCATAACTTCCCGATACAATGAACTCTGAATCACTGGATATAGCCACAGATGATACATAACTAGTGTGACCACTCATGGTCTTACAGGTACCTGTCTTGAAGTTCCATAGTCTCACCGTCTAATCATAACTTCCCGATACGAAGAACTCTGAATCACTGGATATAGCCACAGATCATACATAACTAGTGTGACCACTCATGGTCTTACAGGTACCTGTCTTGACGTCCCATAGTCTCACCGTCTTATCTCAACTTCCCGATACGAAGAACTCTGTATCACTGGATATAGCCACAGATCATACATAACTAGTGTGACCACTCATGGTCTTACAGCTACCTGTCTTGACGTCCCATAGTCTCACCGTCTAATCATGACTTCCCGATACGATGAACTCTGAATCACTGGATATAGCCACAGATCATACATAACTAGTGTGACCACTCATGGTCTTACAGCTACCTGTCTTGACGTCCCATAGTCTCACCGTCTTATCTCAACTTCCCGATACGAAGAACTCTGAATCACTGGATATAGCCACAGCATATACATAACTAGTGTGACCGCTCATGGTCTTACAGGTACCTGTCTTGAAGTTCCATAGTCTCACCGTCTAATCATAACTTCCCGATACGAAGAACTCTGAATCACTGGATATAGCCACAGATCATACATAACTAGTGTGACCACTCATGGTCTTACAGGTACCTGTCTTGACGTCCCATAGTCTCACCGTCTTATCTCAACTTCCCGATACGAAGAACTCTGAATCACTGGATATAGCCACAGCATATACATAACTAGTGTGACCGCTCATGGTCTTACAGCTACCTGTCTTGACGTCCCATAGTCTCACCGTCTAATCATGACTTCCCGATACGATGAACTCTGAATCACTGGATATAGCCACAGATCATACATAACTTGTGTGACCACTCATGGTCTTACAGCTACCTGTCTTGACGTCCCATAGTCTCACCGTCTAATCATGACTTCCCGATACAATGAACTCTGAATCACTGGATATAGCCACAGCATATACATAACTAGTGTGACCACTCATGGTCTTACAGGTACCTGTCTTGACGTCCCATAGTCTCACCGTCTAATCATAACTTCCCGATACAATGAACTCTGAATCACTGGATATAGCCACAGATGATACATAACTAGTGTGACCACTCATGGTCTTACAGGTACCTGTCTTGAAGTTCCATAGTCTCACCGTCTAATCATAACTTCCCGATACGAAGAACTCTGAATCACTGGATATAGCCACAGATCATACATAACTAGTGTGACCACTCATGGTCTTACAGGTACCTGTCTTGACGTCCCATAGTCTCACCGTCTAATCATAACTTCCCGATACGAAGAACTCTGAATCACTGGATATAGCCACAGATCATACATAACTAGTGTGACCACTCATGGTCTTACAGCTACCTGTCTTGACGTCCCATAGTCTCACCGTCTAATCATAACTTCCCGATACAATGAACTCTGAATCACTGGATATAGCCACAGATCATACATAACTAGTGTGACCACTCATGGTCTTACAGGTACCTGTCTTGACGTCCCATAGTCTCACCGTCTAATCATAACTTCCCGATACGAAGAACTCTGAATCACTGGATATAGCCACAGATCATACATAACTAGTGTGACCACTCATGGTCTTACAGCTACCTGTCTTGACGTCCCATAGTCTCACCGTCTAATCTCAACTTCCCGATACAATGAACTCTGAATCACTGGATATAGCCACAGATCATACATAACTAGTGTGACCACTCATGGTCTTACAGGTACCTGTCTTGACGTCCCATAGTCTCACCGTCTAATCATGACTTCCCGATACAATGAACTCTGAATCACTGGATATAGCCACAGATCATACATAACTAGTGTGACCACTCATGGTCTTACAGCTACCTGTCTTGACGTCCCATAGTCTCACCGTCTAATCATGACTTCCCGATACAATGAACTCTGAATCACTGGATATAGCCACAGCATATACATAACTAGTGTGACCACTCATGGTCTTACAGCTACCTGTCTTGACGTCCCATAGTCTCACCGTCTAATCATGACTTCCCGATACAATGAACTCTGAATCACTGGATATAGCCACAGATCATACATAACTAGTGTGACCACTCATGGTCTTACAGCTACCTGTCTTGACGTCCCATAGTCTCACCGTCTTATCTCAACTTCCCGATACGAAGAACTCTGAATCACTGGATATAGCCACAGCATATACATAACTAGTGTGACCACTCATGGTCTTACAGCTACCTGTCTTGACGTCCCATAGTCTCACCGTCTAATCATGACTTCCCGATACAATGAACTCTGAATCACTGGATATAGCCACAGATCATACATAACTAGTGTGACCACTCATGGTCTTACAGGTACCTGTCTTGACGTCCCATAGTCTCACCGTCTTATCTCAACTTCCCGATACGAAGAACTCTGAATCACTGGATATAGCCACAGCATATACATAACTAGTGTGACCACTCATGGTCTTACAGCTACCTGTCTTGACGTCCCATAGTCTCACCGTCTAATCATGACTTCCCGATACAATGAACTCTGAATCACTGGATATAGCCACAGATCATACATAACTAGTGTGACCACTCATGGTCTTACAGCTACCTGTCTTGACGTCCCATAGTCTCACCGTCTTATCTCAACTTCCCGATACAATGAACTCTGAATCACTGGATATAGCCACAGATCATACATAACTAGTGTGACCACTCATGGTCTTACAGCTACCTGTCTTGACGTCCCATAGTCTCACCGTCTTATCATGACTTCCCGATACAATGAACTCTGAATCACTGGATATAGCCACAGCATATACATAACTAGTGTGACCACTCATGGTCTTACAGCTACCTGTCTTGACGTCCCATAGTCTCACCGTCTTATCTCAACATCCCGATACGATGAACTCTGAATCACTGGATATAGCCACAGATAATACATAACTAGTGTGACCACTCATGGTCTTACAGGTACCTGTCTTGACGTCCCATAGTCTCACCGTCTAATCATAACTTCCCGATACGAAGAACTCTGAATCACTGGATATAGCCACAGATCATACATAACTAGTGTGACCACTCATGGTCTTACAGGTACCTGTCTTGACGTCCCATAGTCTCACCGTCTTATCTCAACTTCCCGATACGAAGAACTCTGAATCACTGGATATAGCCACAGCATATACATAACTAGTGTGACCACTCATGGTCTTACAGGTACCTGTCTTGACGTCCCATAGTCTCACCGTCTCATCTCTACTTCCCGATACGATGAACTCTGAATCACTGGATATACCACAGATAATACATAACTAGTGTGACCACTCATGGTCTTACAGGTACCTGTCTTGACGTTCCATAGTCTCACCGTCTCATCTCTACTTCCCGATACGATGAACTCTGAATCACTGGATATAGCCACAGCATATACATAACTAGTGTGACCACTCATGGTCTTACAGGTACCTGTCTTGACGTCCCATAGTCTCACCGTATAATCATAACTTCCCGATACGATGAACTCTGAATCACTGGATATAGCCACAGATCATACATAATGTCTGTGACCACTCATGGTCTTACAGCTACCTGTCTTGACGTCCCATAGTCTCACCGTCTAATCATGACTTCCCGATACAATGAACTCTGAATCACTGGATATAGCCACAGATGATACATAATGTGTGTGACCACTCATGGTCTTACAGCTACCTGTCTTGACGTCCCATAGTCTCACCGTCTTATCATGACTTCCCGATACAATGAACTCTGAATCACTGGATATAGCCACAGCATATACATAACTAGTGTGACCACTCATGGTCTTACAGCTACCTGTCTTGACGTCCCATAGTCTCACCGTCTTATCTCAACATCCCGATACGATGAACTCTGAATCACTGGATATAGCCACAGATAATACATAACTAGTGTGACCACTCATGGTCTTACAGGTACCTGTCTTGACGTCCCATAGTCTCACCGTCTAATCA
>CAMPDV010005206.1:0-31223 GCA_946699065.1 Loxodes magnus
GTTATTAATTAATTTTATATTATTTATTTTCTTAAAATTGTTAATTCATTATACTGAAAATCAATATTACTTATAATTCTCTTATTTATACACTTTGGTAATATATGGTTTCGTCGTATCGGGAAATTTATTTTTCATTTGATTTAGTTTTATAGTTTTTAATATAAGTCATTTTTTTAATTCTTCTACTTGTTACTTTCCAACCACTATTTGCCTTTGGAAGTAAAGTTGGATTCTAATTAGTCATCTACTTTTATTTTTCTTTGTCCACCTTTCTTTTGGTTTTTCTATTTTAGTTTCTAGAAAGGATAATCGTCTATTCTGTTTTTACTACTAAATTTTTAATATTTTATAGTCCTTTATGTTATTAAGGTGATTGTATGATTAAATTAGATAGGTATTGTTATTGAACTAGATATGAATTGAGAGAGATGCATTATTTGTAGAGGGTATTTAATATAATAATTAGAAGTTTGATTTAATAGCTTATTAATAAATAGTTTGATAATATGAGTTTAACTAAATATTTTTGGTAAATCTAAAGTTTAAAGTGTTTAAATAAAGAAAATTATAATCTTAAAGATAGAAGATGGAATAGCAGCAAAATGCTTTAATGAAGTAAGAAATACTGCCTGGATAAGGTAATTTAAAGATAATTTATAATAATGGAGAAATATTTGAAGCAAATTTTATAAATGGAAAAAGATAAGCAAAAGGAAAACTCAGCTATCAAAATGGAGATTTTTATGAAGGAGACTGAAATTAAGACAAAAGAAATGGAAATGGCCTTTTAAACTAAAAAAATGGAGATATTTATGAAGGTGAGTGAAAAGATGATAAAAGGAATGGCTAAGGAATATAAACATTTAAAAACGGAAATTATTATGAAGGATAATGAGTAAATGATAAAAAATAAGGAATTGGAACGTACACTTGAATTATCAGTTAATGAGGAGGTGAAAAGTATATAGGTGATTGATTTGATGATAAAATGAACGGTAAAGGAATTCTCTATAAAGCAAATGGAGATATTCTTGAAGGCGATTTTAAAGAAGGAAAAGCTCATGGTATTGGAATATACAAATGAATAGAAGGAAAAGTTTATGAAGGTGAATGAAAAGATGACAAAATAAATGGAAAAGGAATCATAAAAACTATTAATGGATCTCAATATGATGGGGAATGAGTAAATGGAAAAAAATAAGGAAAGGGTACTCATATATGAGGAGAAGGCTAACTTGCAGGAAGCAAATATATAGGTGATTGATTCGATGATAAAATGAACGGTAAAGGAATTCTCTATAAAGCAAATGGAGATATTTATATGGGAGATTGATAAAATGATAAATTATGTGGAAAATGTATCATGAAAACTTTAAATGGAGAAATATATGATGGATAATGAGTAAACGGATTAAGGTAGGGCGTAGGAACATTTACTTGAGGAAAAGGCTAATTTGAAGGTGATAAATATGTAGGAGATTGAAATTTAGATAAAATGAACGGTAAAGGAATATACAAATGAATAGAAGGATAAGTGTATGAAGGTGAATGAAAAGATGACAAAATAAATGGAAAAGGAATCATAAAAACTATTAATGGATCTCAATATGATGGGGAATGAGTAAATGGAAAAAAATAAGGAAAGGGTACTCATATATGAGGAGAAGGTTAACTTGCAGGAAGCAAATATATAGGTGATTGATTCGATGATAAAATGAACGGTAAAGGTGTCCTTTATGAAGCAAATGGAAATATTTATGAAGGTGATTTTAAAGATGGAAAACGGCACGGTATTGGAATATATAAATGAATAGAAGGTAAAATATATGAAGGTGAATGAAAAGATGACAAAATACACGGAAAAGGAATCATAAAAACTATTAATGGATCTCAATATGATGGGGAATGAGTAAATGGAAAAAAATAAGGAAAGGGTACTCATATATGAGGAGAAGGCTAACTTGCAGGAAGCAAATATATAGGTGATTGATTCGATGATAAAATGAACGGTAAAGGAATTCTCTATAAAGCAAATGGAAATATTTATGAAGGTGATTTTAAAGATGAAAAACGGCACGGTATTGGAATATATAAATGAAAAAACGGAGATTTTTATTAAGGTGAGTGAAATGAAGATAAGAGACATGGCTAAGGAATTCATTTACTTAAGAATGGAAATACATATGAAGGTCAATGAGTAAATGATAAAAGATAAGGAAAAGGAACATTTACTAGGATTATTAGTTAATGAGAGGCAGAAAAATATATTGGTGATTGATAACATGACAGTGCAAATGGAAAAGGTATTCTTTATAAAGCAAATGGAGATACTTACGAAGGAGATTTTAAAGATGGGAAAATACATGGTAATGGAATATACAAAGGAATAGATGAAAATATTTATGAAGGTCAGTGATAGTAAGGTAAAAGATATGGATAAGGTGCTTTTAAATGAGGAAAAGGTAAACACGAAGGAAATAAATATGTAGGAGATTGATATGAAGATAGAATAAATGGTAAAGGAAAATTATATTTACTTAATGGAGATAATTACGAAGGAGACTTTAAAGATGATTTGAAGCATGGTAAAGGAATTTACTGTTTCTTTAACGGTAATGTTTATGAAGGAGATTGATATGAAGATAAAAAACATGGATATGGAATATTAAAATTAAACAATGGAGATATATTTGAAGGATAATGAATAAATGATAAAAAACAAGGAAAAGGAACTTATATTTGAGATGGATAATGAATTGGAGAAAAATATGTTGGCGAATGATAAGATAATTAACAACATGGAAAAGGAGTTTACTATTATTCAACTGGAGATATTTTCGAAGGATAGTGAATAGATGGAAATAAATAGGGTTATGGAGTACTAAAGTTATAAAATGGAGAATTATATGAAGGAGTTTGGGAAAATGATTAAGTTTAATAAGTTGAGAGTCTTATGAACTAAAAAATGAATATGATATAGCAAAAGGTAGATATTTCAATTTAAAAGCAGAAGAAAGAGGTATAAGCATATGAAGATATTTCGTCTTAAAGTATAAAATGTAGCTAATGTTAAGGAGAATTTAATTTATCATAAGTTAAAACTTTGAGTTGTAATCATCAGTTTTGCATTACATGTTTAAAAAGTTGAATAGAATTATTAATAGATCAAGGGAAGTTTAAAAATGAAGATATAGTATGCTTAAAATGTTCTGCATCTATAGTAAAAGGAGTAGAAAAAAGAAATATTGATATAATTTGAGAAATAGTAAGTAAAGAGCATTAAGTAAAGCTTGATAATCTAAGAGCAAGTTAGGTTTCTGATTTAATGTAATGTTTCTTATGTAGACACTGTCCATAAATGAATTGTTAGGCTTTATTTTAGTTACCTAAATTAACTAATAATATCAAATGCAAAGAATGTCAAGCTTATATTTGCTCAGTGTGCCTATAACTGAAACATTCAGGAAATTGCCAAGATGAAAACATTATAAAAGTAACAATTATTTAATAAATACAGGCAAGAGAAGTTGTAAGAAAAGTAGGAGTTGATATAAGAAAATGTCCCTATTGTGAATAATATGCAGCAAAAGATTGACAATACTAATATGTTGTATGTGATTGATGCCATAAATATTGAACTTTTTGTTGTGAATAGAAAGTTAGCGTAAGTATTAATGCAGCCAATATTAGCACATGGAAATAATTACCATGCTTTAGGATGCTTGCAAAAAGTTGACAATAGTGGAACCGATAGAGTAGAAAACAGTTGTGAAGAATGTTAGTTAATAGGGAAACTGTGTCCTTTACCAGGAGAAATAAATTCAGATCTATTATCTTACAACAAAGTAATAAAAATGGAGATAAATAAGAGAAAGAACTTAGCATGAACTAATCAACTTAAAATTAAATATCTTTTTTTCTAATTTTTCATATACAAAATTAATTTCTATCTTATCATTTTTATGCTTCCTAAATTTCTAATTTTTTAATACTTTCAATAGAAATTATAACTTCAATTTTCTTTTGTTTTGGAGATTTTTTCATTAAAATTGCTTTTAAAATATTAGTTTCCTAATTTTTTCTTTGAAGACAGTTTTATCCAAAGATATAAATTTCTTTAAACAATGAATCAATTGTAATTAAGTAAACTACACTTTTTTCAGTTTTAAATTAATTAGATTGTATATTAGGATCAAAAATTAAAAAAATATACTAATTGAAATATGTTTAATTGTCTATCTAGTTAATAGTATTCATAAAATGAGGTTAAACTTTAGTGTTTTTCATATAAATTAAAATGAATTAAGCATATTATTTGCATGAAATAAAGTTTAAATTATCTCTAAATGTCTTATTGTTTGTATTATTATCAATCATTTTACTCAAAAATATTAAAGAGACTATATAGTTACTATAGCTGATAAATAATTAAGAGTGATATGAAATCTACTTTATTCTCTGCAGAAGAAAGTATTTAGATTTTTCTCGAAAAGCCTGATAATAATTTTTTATATCGACTAGAAGCAAAAAGACTGTTGAAATATATTTGGGATCCAACCATACAATAATGAGATTATTGCTAATGTTATTTCTATATTATCTAATTTCTTACCTATTAATTAGTTGAAGGACTTAAAATATTTAAAAAAGGTAATAAAGAAGATGTGTGTTTAAACAGAGATTATTCTGAATTATCTCCTGCTTTGAGGAAGTGTGCATAAATTCTTCTTAAAGTATTGTAACATTTTTCCAATAATTTTATAAAATACTTAATAAAATAAAATTTAAATATAAGGCTAAAAAATTAATCTGAAAGAACTAACTAAGACACATCATTATGTAAAAATTAAAACATTCTAGTTCTTTATTAAGCAAGATATATTAAGCATTTTATCTATTTATATATTAAAGAAACTTAGTTTCTTCTATTTTTGCTTTTACAGAATTAATATAAAACAGTTAATTAAATTCCTGGAATTATTATATCTATAATGTAGCTTTTCTATAGTGTTATTTTAATTATTCAAATACAAATTATTTATAATAATTTAAGGCCGAAATAGCTCAGTAGGGAGAGCGTTAGACTGAAGATCTAAAGGTCCCCGATTCAATCCCGGGTTTCGACACTTTTTATTAAAACTATATTAATTACTAAAAAACAAATATTTGAGATAAAAAGCGACTCTACAGGGATTTGAACCGCAATTTTGGGCTCCGTAGGCCCACGTGGTAGCGTTACACCATAGAGCGTTGTTATTCTTTATAGAATTTGGTTTAAGTGGCGTAAATAAATAGTTATTAATTAAAGATACATTTGATATGTTTTAAGATTAAGGTATTGAAATTTAAAGTCTGTTAGGTAGGTTTTTAGATTTAAATATTGTGAAATAAATATAGTAAATCTAAATTTTCTGATACTATATAACTGTAAAATATTAGTAATTTACTTTTCTAATATTTTGATTAAAATAACTAAAACTAAACATTTTTAGTTTTATTAATAAATATAGTATAAAATTAAAAGGATACTAAAGATAATTATCCTAAATAAATATCTTATAGTTAAACTTTAGATAACTTGTCTATTTTGTACTAATATATAAAATAGTTATTATTAGCTACTTATATTTTTAAATAAGTTAAAGTTAATAAATATTTTAATCACCATTAAGATAAATTATCTCCTTATCTAAATAATTATTTAAATTAGGATATCTAATTTATTTTTCTATTATTATGTTATGCTAGTTTTAACTATTACACTTTTATATAGAAATAATCATTAATATCTAAAAATTACTAATATCTTTAATTTTAGAAGCCTCTAAAATTAAATATTTGTTTAGAAAAAGCTTAAATTAAAGTTTATTAAAATGTATACATTTATTAATAATGTAGCTATAAAACTCTTTTAAGATGTAAGATTAATTAATCTCATAAATATATAGAAAAGCATAAATCATCTTAAATTATACTATTTTTATTATATTTAAGATAATATCATTAATATTTTATACCTTCTCTTTATATCATTGCTTTAACCTAGATCTATTAATTACTAAGATTTATTAAAAATTTAAATATCAGAAATTAATAAATTTAAGACTCATTCAGATTTAAAAGCAGATTGCTTATAAAATTATTATTTAACTCTAAAGAAATTAAATAGTTTATAATTATAAAATAAACTTTTTATTAAAACTAAATAAATAAAAATAAAACCAATTTACTTATATTATCTAATCTTTTATAAATCATATTAAAAATTTAATATATCTACTTTTAAATAAATGATGTCACATAAAATTATTAACATTATTATGAAGATTATATTTATATGTAATTTAAAATAGTTGATTTAAATATAATTTTAATTATATTATTAAAAATTAACTTTTAATTTATTTATAAAAAATCATAATAGAGTTATAATAGTCCTTAAGTCAACCTCACAAAATCAAATAAAGATCTTTTCCGTAAACTTAAATTTCTTTATCCTCATTAAATATTTTTAATTTTCTATATTTCTCCTTTAATCTTCTAAACTATCCTTAAAGTTAGAAATTCTAAAAAGTTACCTTTAAAATCTTTAAACCTTTATAAATATGATAAGGTTAACCATTTTCATCATTCATAGGAAATGATTCACTTGAGATTTAATTTTCACATAAATCTAACTTTTATAAATTTATTTCTTTTTATAATATTTTAGTGATATCATTATTATATAAGTTAAAATTGCAAAGTTATAAGTTATTTAATTGACTAATTTATAATATCTCATCTAATCAATTTCCTTATATTTTTAAATTTCTTAGTTTTAAACTTTGTAAATACTAGTTACTTTATTTCATCGTTTGAAAGATTTCAACATCTACTTAGTTTAGTTAACCAAGCTCTACTGATTTTAATCTTTTACATTGCTAGAAGATAGAAACTAAAGTTTCATGTGTTATTTGATTTAAGTCAATTAAACTAATTTATTCATAATTATATCCATAGTTACCTATTTATCTTAGAGAAGTGTCAGTAAGTTATACTAAGCTTTTTAATTTAAGTGATTAGATGTTATTAGTATTTTATAAAAGAATCTATAAACTTTAATCACTAAAACTATCACAATTTTAAATACTAATTTTAGTAAGTTTGTTATAACTAACGGAGAAAAACTATTAAAAGGATTCACAACTGAAATTTCCTTATAACTATAAACTTTAAATTGTTGGATTTACTCCTTTATCCAAAATTTACTAAGTAGAACCATGAATTTAAGAATCAATAACCGTTAAATTAGGACATAAATAAGTAAGCTGATTTGTCTAAGCTTCATTAATATTAAGCTATTAAATAAGTTTTCCTTTTTATTCTAAATAGTGTTTTATATACTTTAGTTAAAGATTAAGACTTTTTATTTTTAGAACTTTAAGTTTATTTAAATGCATACAATACTTAGTTAAAAATTATCCACTAAGTCCTTAATCATTTTGATTACTTTTTATATCATTTAAATTTAATGATTCAAGATTAGTCAAATATTCAATAAAATATAAGTCATCATCCTTAAAAAATCCTTGAAGTATTAAATTTCTTAAATTCTAATAAGGTAAAAAAGTAGGAAGTATAAATATCTTATTATAACTGTAAAGAGAAAAGTCTTATAATGTATCTTTTTTTCCTTGTTTAAGGTTTGTTCATTATCTTAATAGGATACTGTGATATAAATTAGTTTATAATTAGTCTATCAAATTTTGAGATAAGTTATTTAAATAAATGACTAGCTTTATTATATCTTAATTCTATATTTATTTTATTATTCAGTTCATTTTGCTTTTAATGCGATCTATAGTTCCATTAAAATATTTAACCTTTATGACTAAGAATTTATAATTATAAAAATAGAAGAAATTATTAGTCTTTTATAAAGTGCAAATATCCTTTAAGCTAAAGAAGCTAAAGATATTATTAAGGATATTTTAATTTTATTAGATAAGAATTGATTATCTTTACTCTTTTTATTTTATTAATAGCTCTTAATTTTTAAGGGTTAAATTCTTATTGAAATCTTATTATATATTTAGAACTATTTTTTGTTTTTTTTTCCATTTTGAAGTAAAAAGATTCAAATTATGCCCCATTGTTAAAGTATAATATCGATTATTTTCCTTAAATTTAACCTTTTTCTCATTATCCTTCATAATTTGAACCATCTTTTCATTTAAAGATACCTTATCCATGTTTTTTATCTTTTATCCAATCTCCTTCATAATATCCATTTGAATAGTACATTACTCCTTTGCCTTACTTAAAACGTCCTATTCATTATCCTTCATATTTATGTCCGTCTTTTCATTTATAGATACCTTATCCATGTTGATTATCTTTTAATCAATCTCCTTCATAAATATCTCCATTTGAATAATACATTATTCCATTTCCTTATCTTTGATCTTAATTTCATTATCCTTCATATTTATGTCCATCTTTTCATTAATATTTACCTTATCCATGTCTTTTATCTTTTAATCAGTCTCCTTCATAAATATCACCATCTTAATAAATAATTATTCCCTTGCCTTCTCTTTTATCTTCTATTCATTATCCTTCATATTTATTTCCATTTCTTCATTAATATATACCTTATCCATGCTTTTTTCCATAGAGCATTTCTCCTTCATAGCTTTAGATGCAGTTTTTCATTTTAATAATTTAATAATTTTAGGAAACATTATTCATTAAACTAATTTTTAATAAGTATTGTTCATATTTTTGTTTTTAATATCATACTTTTTATTTATAATTGTTTATATATTTAAATATTGTATTATTGTTATTAACTGTTAAATTACAATATTACTTTCTTTGGTTCTTCTAAAAAGACTTTGCTTTATATATCAATATTATATTCTATTTTAAAATTACTATTACTTTAATTTCTACACTCTTCTAGTTATTTAAATTATATAAGCATTTATATTAAGTTATTTACTTTATTAGAAGAATATCAATCTTAGTTTTTTTGGTAATTGTTGGACTTTCTCAATTTAATTGGTTTAGAGATAAGGGCACAGCTATTCTTCTGTTAAAACTTTATTTTGAAAAAGTTACTACCATATATATGTCATTTCTAAGGTTAAATGTTCAATATGAACATCTAGTTCTTTTTATCTACCTAAAAGATAGTTATTAACTCATATAGAACCCGTAGCACCTCAATGGTGCGCAGCTCTTTAATAAAGATTTTTAAGTTAAAAAATTCCTTGTTGAAGTCTTCCACAATGCTAGCATTCCCTTGTGAATTTGTTTTCTATAGGGCCGCGATCGGAATACTACCCTAAGAAACCTTAATATCTGGCATCTTTCGTCATTAATGCTACTTGATACCTCTTCGATCTTGTCTTCTCTTCTCTTGGCTGGTTCTTCACCTATTGGGTTCTTCCTGGTACCAGATTTTAAGTCAGTTTCAGTTGGAGGATTGCTCCTTCCTATTTGTTTGTATATAATAATACTAAAAGCATTAAAATAAGCTATCTTTAAGAAGAAAAGATATATTATATATTTAAAATTGAATCTATAAGTGTATATTAATATAGTTATTAGTAGATCTTATATTATTGAGAAATCTATTAAGTTTATATAATGTTTGATTGATATTGAGAAGTTGAAAATTATTAAAGATCTATATTACTATAAATATATAAAAATGCTGCTTATTAAGTAAGAAGTAAAAAATAATAACTACTTTGAAAGCTTTACTTAGTGTTTTGAACAAACTAAATAATTAAAAATATTCTAAAATTATATTAAATTAATATAAAGCAAATATAAGAAAAATAAGGTAATTAAAAATTTTAAGTTATTTTATTTCTTAAATAAACAAATTTTCATTTTATTTATTTTTTATTACTTGTTCTTGTATTATACTTATAAAGTAAGCAGTTTAATTTTAAAGTTTTGTGTTTTTATTTTAGAGATCAGATAAATAGTGATCGTGTGAAATATCAGAATTAATAATATTATTTTACTTTTAGGTAATTTCATTACATCAATTTTAATCTATCTACTGATTGGTATTATTCAAAGATGAGTCTTAAGTTTATGTGCTTTTAGATTACCATATAAAGGTATTTTTATTTTTATTTTAGTTCATTTTTGAGTGAATATCTTTTATATTCTCACTATCTTTTTGATAATATCCTATTTTTAAAAGTATCTATAGGATAATCATTTTTTATTTTTGGCGGTATACTATTTTTCTTCTTATGTATTGATTTTTCTTTCAGTAAGCTCTACAACTAATATTTTTGATTAAGAGAGTTAAGAAAAAATTTTAATGGAACACATAGGAATTTATTTTCTGGTTTTTAACTTCAGTTTTTTAATAATTTCCTTAATAAATTTATTATTAAGTTAACTTCTATAAATTATAGAGACTCCAAATCTCTTTATTTGGAGGTTTTTATTCTCCTGCCTGTTCTAAACCTTTGAATTTTCAGCTTCTTTTTAGTTAATTTACGAAGAATCACTATTTAAAACTAGTAAATTCTATATCTCATTCATTTTTTTACTTTTGAATACTAAAGATTAGAAGAATCTTGGGATTAATCTTATCTACTTCGTTTAGCTGAGTCTTTTATTCTACCAGCTGGTAATTCTTTCACTTCAAATCTGTTAAACTCTCTTAATATTATTGGTTATTAAGTTACTCTGTGTTTTCAAGTAAAATCTCTAAGGAAGCTTTTTATACAGAATTTGGTCTTCGAAAAATATTTCTGAGCTTATTTAACTTTATGAAATTGGTCCTTTCTTTTACAATCCTATTCACTGCTTCCTTGGCTATATCTTCATATGGTCAAAATAAAGCTTGATCTTGTTCTTAATTTTGTCCTATTTTCAAATTACCTAATTGTTAGTTTTATGCCTAACCAAACTCTCCATCCACTAAGTCCGATATAGAACTTTTTTTTCTTATTTTGCTTTTCTTGCCTAGCAAATATATGCTAATTCCATTATAGAGTCTGCTTTTATATCTATTGTTATAAGTCTTTTTTTGGTTTGCTATACTATTAATATTTATACCTTAAATATTATACAGGAATATAGAGCAATAAAGAATCGAAACCTTAGTAAAAAAAAGGTTAGAAGATGAGCTCGACTAGAAAAAGAGCAAAAATCATCTGAGGCTTCGTCATCATATCAAGGTAAACAACTTTAAGGAAACTAGGAAATCCTTTTAATAATAGAATGGGAAATTGAATCTGTATATGAATAATATGATAAAATGAAGAAAACTCTCAGCAAGCAGGAAGATAAAGAAAGAGAACTGATGGCGCACTATGAGCAACTTTCGTTAGAAATGAAATACAGTGAGAATTAATAGTCTTAACAGAAGAATAGTTGTTCATTAAGCCTAAACTAACTAAGTAGAAGAATTTTTAACGATTACTGAAGAAATTAAGAATTATAGCGTGATTTATTAATTAGATGATTAATAGAATTTGGAAGAACTGAAATAACAAGAAGAATGAAAAAACTTGAGAACTTTATTCTTTCAAAATAGAAGCAGAAATAGAAAAAAAGAGAGGTGCTGATATTGCAATGTTTCCCAACATCTAATAAAGCGTCTTCTGGCTATTAAAAACTTAAAAGACATAAAAACTAAACAAATTAAGGGGGCTTTCAAGACATTTTATAAATAAAAATAGAATCTGCAAAAAAAGGTTAAACACAGAATAAATTTGTCAGATGGAGGAGGAACGGTAACCATCCATATAAAAAATGGTCGAGCTTTCCAACTTTGAAAAAAAATAGCAGGAACTGATTGAAAATCCAAAGAAAGCAAATACTTCTTAAAATTTTGGCTTATATTAATTATTATTATTATTTTTCTTCCTAATCAACTCTATTTTTTCATTTAAAATTCCATTTCCCATTTTTTTTACTCACTTTCTCTTTTGGTATATAAGATTAATAAATAAATAAATTAGTGTGGTACTACCATTATTAGGATCATAATGATTAATAAAAAACCAAATTTTACTTTTTATGATCCACATAGACATGATTTATTTTTCCTTCATTGAATCATATTCTCATCTTTTTTTCTTTTTTGAATAAAAATTGATTCCCTTCTTCTCTAAATTCTTGAAGTTCTTTAAGAAGGCTGAAGTTAGAAGGGATTATATGAATTCTTGTACTAAATGGCAAATTCAAATTAAATTCTTCTAAATAAAAATTTTAGTCAGACCACAGTTATGTCTTTAGTTATTTTTCCACTCTTGCCAGATTAGAGACATCTGAAGACAAGAGGACTCACAGACCTGGATTTAAAAGCCAATTAGTTAGCTTCTCGTACAGCTAGAGAATCTTCAAATAAGCAAGATTTATACACAAAGAGTATGTCTTTACTTATCCATGGTGGTATTTATTATGAGAGTGACTAGAACACATCATCCATTTTTCAATTATATTATTTAAAAAGAAATTAAAGTAAAGGAATGCTTGAAAGCTCATTATTTTATTTTTTATATCTAGCCTGCTCCTAAATATTTTTACTGGTTTTCCATCTAGTATTTAATAGGTTGTGCGTGGGAGCAAATTTCTTCTATATCATTATCAATTATTTCAATACAATATTGATATTGTGCTTCATAGTTCTTGATTTTTATCCTTCTTCTTATTTAAAAGCTTCTTACATTTCTTGAAAAAATGTTAGTCTGAATCTCAGGGAGGTACTTATCATCGATGTGTTTTTAGTAATTAAATCCTGTTGCTTTTATTTCTATTCCATAAGTTTCTCAGATTCATTTTATTAGTTATTTTTCAGATATTTGATATCCATTTAAATTATAGTTTCCTATTCTAGTCCTGTATAAAAAATTGCTTTTTGTGGATATTCTATTAGCTTTAATTGCAGAGAAAAAGTCTTCTCTTTTATTAATTATTTGGTTCTAGCTTTCAATCCGATTACACCATTAAACTTAACTATCTCTTTCTTAGCTCATCAGTTTTTCTTTAAGATTCTAACGAATTTCTTCTAGTCTGTAATTTTTCTTTTAATTAGCATAAAGCCCTCTTTACTTTGCATACATTAGTACTAATTTGCCGAAGCAATCAGCTCTTCAGTCTACTATATTTCTTGAACTTTTGTTAACTTGAAGCCTTCTTTAATTTTAAAATACTTGGAAATCCATTTTTGGCCTTTTTAACTTCCGTTTCTTTTACCAAATCGAGAGTTCAGCTTCATTTTTTTCTATTTGATTGAAAAAACAAGCCATTTATTTATCTTCATACCAATCATCTACTAAACTATCTATCTTTAATGCAATATAAACAAAACCTTTGACATATGAACGCTTTATTTTAAGCCTCTTTATTTGATTTTCTCATTAGCAGCGTAAACTATCTCTCTCATTAACATTATATTACATCGAAATAAGTGCTTTGATTTACTATTTCCCTTATACATCATTACATTGATTAAGCATTGCTAAGCTTTTTATCCAGATTTGCTTATTTTCAGTGTCAGTTCTATTAGAGCTCCTTATATCTATGTTAGCCTTTTAAAATTGTATCTTATGTTAAGCTCATAGCAACTTTCTAAATCTATATACTAATTCATTAATAGGAAGTTAAGTCAACTCAATCATTGGACACAAAGAAGCTTATTTTTGGAAGTCAATGAAGTATAGTTTAAAGTTTGTGATTGAGATAGATATTAAGTGATTATGCTACTTGTTGCTGATTACTTAGAAGAAGCATCTAAGTAGTATGCTTCAAGTGTATGTCCTTAGTTTGATTTATTTGCAGTTCTATCTTAAACAGAGTGAAAAGTATAACCATTTTGTTTCTTTTTTAAAGATTTATCTGAGAAGTTAAATTCATCTATCCACTTCATCATATTCGTGTGCCTATGTATCTGATCAGTCATTTATTAGCTATGGATTTAAAAGGCTACTTTTGGAAGCGAAAAATGACAAAACTTTTTTCTACAATAAAAAATGTTGAATTCACACCATAATCAAAATGGTTGGGTATTAGGATGCTGATTGCTAATAAAGACTAATAGAAGAACTATTAGAGAAATAGTTTAAGCTTGGATTCTTACAAATAATATGCTTAAAAATATATAAATCTTTTAGAAAAGCACTAAAGGATAGTCTCATCATCTGAAAAATATTAAATAGATAGAAAATTAAAAATGCCTCAGAGATGAGTTTTTAAAACTGCTGATCCGGAGATATAATCTAAATATCCCCAAAATTAAAAAGTGAAGTTAGATTAGGAAATGATTAATTAAATATTCTTTAGATAAATCAACTTTCAAAGAAAATATTTACAAGTAAATATTTTAAAAACCACTATAAAGAACCAAATATTCACATCAAATAAACCGAAATTATAACTTCTATTGACATTATTAAGCAATTAAAGAAAGTAAGGAAGATATATATAAGCACAAAACTATTAGAAGATGAGATTTGTTTTTATATGTATAAGAGTTTAAAAAAACTATGCTTAATTTTGAGTTAATCAGTCCATGCTAAATTCTTTCTCTTATTTATCTCCATCTCTATTACTTTTTTATAAGATAATAGATCTGGATTTATTGCTCCTGGCTAGGGACACAGTTTTCCTATTAACTAACATTCTTCACAACTGTTTTCTACTCTATCGGTTCCACTATCATCCACTTTTTGCCAACATCCTAAAGCATGGTAATGATCTCCATGTGCTAATATTGGCTGCATTAATACTTACGCTTATTTTCTACTCACAACAAAAAGTTCAATCTTTATGGCATCAATCACATACAACATATTAGTATTGTCAATCTTTTGCTGCATATTATTCACAATGAGGACATTTCCTTATATCAACTCCTATTTTTCTTACAACTTCTCTTGCCTGTATTTTTTAATAATTGTTACTTTTATAATATTTTCATCTTGGCAATTTCCTGAATGTTTCAATTATAGACACACTGAACAAATATTAGCTTGACATTCTTTGCATTTGATATTATTAGTTAGTTTAGGTAACTAAAATAAAGCCTAACAATTCATTTATGGACAGTGTCTGCACATGAAATATTACATTAAATCAGAAACCTAACTTGCTCTTAGATTATCAAGCTTTACTTAATGCTCTTTACTTACAATTTCTTGGATTATATCATCATTTCTACTTCCTACTCCTTTTACTATAGATGTAGAGCATTTTAAGCATATTATATCTTCATTTTTAAACTTCCCTTGATCTATTAGAGATTCTATTCAGCCTTTCAAACACTTAATGCAAAACTGATGATTACAACTAAAAGTTTTAATTTCAGCTAAATTAAATTATGCTTAGCAACATTAGCATTACTTTGTTCTTCATTAAGATGAAATATCTTCTTATACTTATTTTTCTTACTTTTGCTATTAAACTGAAATATCTATCTCTTACTTTTGTTTCTCCATCTCATTATATGATTAGTTTATAATACTCTCGACTTATTAAATTTAATCATTTTCTCAAAAACCTTTATATAATTCTCCATTTTATAACTTTAGAATTCCATATCCTTATTTATTTCCATCTATTCATTCCCCTTCAAAAGTATCTCCAGTTGAATAATAATAAATTCCTTTTCCATGCTATTAATTATCTTACCACTCACCAACATATTTTTCTCCAGCTCATTATCCATCTCCTCAAATATAGGTACCTTTTCCTCATTTTTTATCATTTATTCATTATCCTTCAAATTTATCTCCATTTTTAAATTTTAATATTCCATATCCATGTTTTTTATCTTAGATCCAATCACCTTCATAAACATTTTCATTAAGAAATTTGAAAATTCCTTCACCATGCTTTAAATCACCTTTAAAGTCCCCTTCATAAATATCTCCATTTTTAAAAAATAATTTTCCTTTTCCATTTTTCTTATCTTCAACAAAATTGCCAACGTATTTATTTCCCTCATGCTATCCTTTTCCTCATATAAAAGTACCTTATCCATGTCTTTTGCCCTAATATCACTCACCTTCATAATAATTTCCTTCAAGTCATTTATATATTCCATAACCATGTCCTTATCCATCTTTTAAATCTCCTTCATAAATATCTCCATTTACTTTATAAATAGTTCCTTTCCCATTCATTTCATCATCATATCAATCTCCTATATATTTTTCTCCTTCTCATGAACTAATCATTCAAGTAAATGTTCCTTTTCCTTATTTTTTATCATTTATTCATTATCCTTCATATGTATTTCCATTCTTAAGTGAGTGAATTCCTTACCCATCTCTTTTGTCTTTTTTTCACTCTCCTTCGTAAAAATCTCCATTTTTTCATTTAAATATTCCATTACCATGCATTAATCCATCTTTGATATCTCCTTCATAAATATCTCCATTTTAATACTATAGCCTTCCTTTTCCCTATCTCTTTCCATTTGCTAGATTACCCTCATATATTTCTCCTATTTTATAAGTAATCTTGAATTTTCACTCTCCAGTTAAAGAATCTTAATACTGAATAACCGAATCCTGCTACTACATCTTCTATAATTAAAATTATTACTTTTTTCAGTTTCAACTTTTAAGTCCTTTAAGTGCCAAAATTATTCAGATTAACCATATTTATCAGACTTTTCAACTTAACTCAGTTTTTTATTTATGAGGTATCTTTTTTTTATCCCTGTCTACTATCTATCTTATTGAGTCTATTCTAAGACTTGTAGATTATAGAGTATGATATACTATGCTTATTATGTCATAGCATGTGTTCTGTCAATATTTGTATTCCTTGAATCTTTTTCTTTGTTGAAACTGAGAATTTTTCCTTACATTTCTAGTAAGAACTTGCTATGTGCCATTGAATGCTAGTTATAGTATCATTTGTTCCTGTGATGATAATTTTGATGAGTTGGATCGTTTTTCTGTTGCTTAATACGAAGCAATTATTAGTTAGATTGTCAGTTTCGTAGATAAAAGAAAGGCTGTAATAAAGTTTTGACTGTCTGGCTGTACATCCAATTTTAGAAAGTTCACTGGTTAGATCCAAATCTTGAAGTGAACACATCTGACGATTATCCTGAATCAGGGTTGAGTTTAAAATCTAAGTTTATGGAGTGTACTAACATTACTAATGGTTGTTGCTGTTGTAGAAACTGATGAGGATATAATTAGTGTGAGTTTTAATTAAGGATGATAATATAATGATAATAATATTGACAGTATTATTGATTTGGTTATATTAATATCACATTGATTTAATATTTAAAAGTATATAGAATACTAAATATTACAAACATAATTATTTGCTATATAAATATCTTTATTAATTTCATCTGCTTATATAAATATAGTTTCCTATATAACTTTATACTACTACTATTTTTTATCAATCATATCATCAACTAATTACTTCTTATAAAAATAGAAATTCTATAAATTATGCAAAAAGAAACTAAGTTTATTAAAACTTAATAGAAAAATGAAAATTATACGAATAATATTATTGCAATGGCTTTATATTAAATTTATTTTTATTTCTAATTTTAAAGAATTAATTAATTATATGTTTATATACACTAGACTATCTAATTAGAAAAGTATTATCATTAAATAATTTATTTTATTCTATATCACTTAATAAAATCTAATATTTTTTAAGAAAATGTTACGTAGTTTTAAAAATAATACTGCCTATCTTTCTTTTAATTTGTTTTATTATAATTTTTATAAACTATGATAATTTATATTATTGATATTTAAAACTAGGCTTTAGTATTTATAATTTTCCTTATACTGCTTTAATTTTACTTCTTTTTTTAATTAAATCTAATTATTAATTTTGCCATTTCTTTATATTTCTCTAATAGTACATTCTTAAACTTGTCATTTCATAAGTAATTTATCATTACTTAATTGCTTTTATTAATCAATTATTTTAACATCGATCTTTCCAAACTTTGGCTTCCTTTAATAGGTAGAACCTCCGAAGAAACTAGAGTCAAACGAAGGGTGAAGAAAAGGATAGCTTCAACAGAGATTGGGGAGTTAAGTACCTGTGATCGACTATGTCTTCCATTGCTTTGGCTTATCTTCAGAACCTTGGAACGAAATGATCTTCGGCTGTTGCGACCTGAAATATTCCTTGAAGGGACATGTGAATACTACCTAGGCAGTTTCAAGAGATATAGCCTGCCATGACTCCATTTTCAAGAGGTAATTATTTATCAGTATTTAATATTTAAGCAGTGGCTAACCTTATAATGGTAGACCCTCTTTAATTAATTATATATACAAAAAAATGGCATCTAAGAAATAGTTTTCTCTTATCTCATTCGTAAAAAAGAATAATTATATAATCTAACTGAATAAGAGCCTCAATAAGCTTAAGAAATATAATCTAAGAAAGCATATGAATAATCAGGGTAATAACGAATAAATAACGAACAATATGAAATAAAATAGCAAAGATAAAGGATAGAAAAACTAGAAAACATCCTAGAAAATCTGATTGAATAACTTGACCTATAATTTCCATCCATGGAAGAAACTTTTAATAAAATTTAATCATAAATAGTAATTAATATGGAAGAATTTGACTAATAATTAAATGAATTTTCTCAAATGTTTTAATTCCAATTTTCTAAATTTTAATAGCAAATAAAAAAACGGCAAGAAAAATAAGAATAATAATAAGTAGTAATTTAAAAAGCATTAGACTAGTTATTTAGAATTCAAACGAAATTGAATCTGAATATTAATAATAAGATACAAACAAGATAAATTTCTATCTTAGAAAAATCTGGTGCTATATATATTAGAATAATCACTACTGAAAAAATGATGAAATAAATAATAAGAAATAGATCTTAGAAGAAATTTTCTGCTTTTGAACCAACGAGAACAGGATAAATATATAGAAAGAAATACTATAACTCAGGTTCAACGAATAGTATAACAATTAAAGAAGAAACCAGAAGGACAAATAAATTTTTGGAAGAGATATGGATGGCGGATCATAGAAGTAATTCGAAAATCCTGTAGTTTAGGAGAGTAGAAATAGAAGTTGACTGTGAAACTTTTTTCTAAGCTAATGATAATGATAAAATTTAGTTTAGCATCTTGGAGATAATTCACCTCTTCCTGTTGATTGCAGGATTGTTCAGGTAATTTAACAAAAATGTTTAAAAGTTTGATCTCCTCTCTCTCACTTGGTCTTATTGTCTTCAGTTTCATCTTCCATTCTGTTCTGATTTCTTCTTGTAGATCTGCTAAGCTCATTCATATAAAGTCTTCTCTAATTCTTCTCTATTACAGTTGATTTTTTTCCTTTATTGTGCTTGTAGTTTTCTTTGCTTTTCTCAGTATTAATTCTTGAAACTTAGGAATTTCTTTTATCTTTCTTCATAAATGTTCTACCGAATTGCAATAACATCTTTTCTGAATTATTTTAGGTTTTCTTGTGTCTTCCTTCTCAATCATCCATGGATCACTTCTTTGCTCATTTTACTCTATTTGTCGTTGGATTAGCTACTCTGATTTTGCTATATGTTCCAAAAAGCGCATAATTCTCTTTCCTAGGACATGAGTCTTGATTCTATTCTTCTACTAGGCTAAGCTGTTGCATTACCTTCTCATTATTCTTCCTTAATTTCTTGCTATCTTCCTGGAGATTTCTTACCACTTTGATGAGCTATTCCATGCTCATCTGGCCAGAAGGATTAAATTGAGACCTCCTGTTGCAAAGCAGAGTAAGTCTGCTTTCTGGCTTCTTCAGAGACGCTGGGGTGATTGCATGAGTGACTTTTTTAGATTACCCCCTCAGTAATAACCTTGATTAAATTTTAACTCTCCATCAAAAGAAGGAAAATTTCTTTTATCAAATACTGATAAAAATAATTAAATTTGATTGTATAAGTCTGTTATTTCTTAGGTGCCATTTTATAAATATAAACTCTTATATATTTTTTATTTTCTTCTAATTTTTATATTTAAGCTTGCTATTTAACGTAGATATATAAGTATTTTTTATTTAATAGCAGCAGTTATTTTTTTAAATATCTCCTGTTTACTTTACTTATTTTATTGTTTCTTTCTAAAAGACTTTAGATAGTATTTTTAGGGAGAAGAACTTGAAAATATATTATCTATCCACAAAACTCTACAACTAATCCATACTATTTTGCTTTGTTTAACTTCTTCAGTTATTAGGTTTTATATAGTTTATAAAGATTAAGAGAGAATAATGTAAATAATCATTTAATTTTATTAATTCAATATAAAATGCAGAAATTAGAGAGTAATAAAGCATCAAAAAGTTAATAAGAAAAGCTTGTAAATAAGCTAGAAAAAATTTACTGGAATCTTATCATCATTTTAAGGAAACAATGAAAATCAAATTAAATTGTACTTTGATAATCAAAACGTAAAATTAAATGACCAATGAAACTGCATATGAGTTTTATGTGAAAATTGATAAGCTATCAAAAAGCAAGATGAGTAAATCTAAGATTATAAAGAGAGATATGAGAGTTTAATAGCAAATATCTAATAACTTAATTTAGAATAAATGTACTTATTTAAGCAACTTGCTCGAAATAAAAATAATTACACAAGAAAACTGTATCATTAGTCTTAATAAATTTAATTTAAAAGGTTACTATGATAAAATAATTAACTAAGGCTTATAGTGTGAATACTTTAAGATCAAGATAAAATAGAAATTTTTAGAACTAAAACAATTAATTTAGGAAACACTTAACAACTTGATTGCTCCAAGGACATAATGTATAAAATGAGATGCTAATATTGTATCTTTTTGGCATTTTATAAAATACTACTTTATCTTTAAAAGAATTTAAAGATAAGATAATCAAAGAACTTTAGGTAAGCCCACAAGATAAATAAAAATAGAAAGTATAAAAAAAAGATAGGAGATATAAAAACCACAGCAAAATGGAAAAAAAATAGAATCCTCATAAAAAATGAATTAAGAAAAGCAAATTTTATTTTTAGTTTTAAGTAGATAATATTAATATTTTTTCATTATACTTTATAATAATTTTACTCTTACTTTCAATTATATCAATAAATATTTATACATTCAAAAACAGATATGTGAAGGCATGAAAATAAAAAGACAAGAAAAAATTAATTGAAGAATTTTAGTAAATTACTAACTTAAATTTAATACCTACTAAATAAATTAATCTCATTCTCAATAAAAATCCTTAAATAAATAAATAAATTTTTAATTAAAGCAATTATTATTTATAATATTTTGTTTTTATAAAAATTATAAATATTGAATAGCTTTTTACTATCTTTTTTCTTTTTTATATTAGAATTATTTTGCATCAAATTTTCATAGAAACTTACTTTGCTTAATTAAATTACAAAAAAACAATTTTTTAATTTTTCTTAGTTAAAGAAAAATACTTGAAATTTAAAAGATGTACATTTTACTATTATTTTTAGTAACAAATTTTTTCAGTTTAATTTATTAAATTTTAACTAGCAAGATGATTTACTTTTTATAAATTTTATTATAATCTTCTTTTATATAAGTTCAATTTTACTATTATATATTATAAAATCGCCATAGTTGTTCGAAGGTGAACAACAAGGACGGTTTCATCAGAGGTTGGGGAAGCTAAGTACCCATAATCGACTTTATGTCTTCCTCTGCTTTGGCTTGGCCTCGAGACATCTGCTATTTTGACCTTCGGCACTTGCTTATTTTAATTTTTAATTCTGGATAATAAAAGGAAATTATTTTTGCGAGCTTCATCAGAGGTGGGGAATTTAAGTACCCATAATTGACACATGTAGTCCTCTGCTTTGGTGATGCAATGAGACACAATCCTGCCATGTCCTTGGACCTCCAGCAAGTATTAAAGATTACGAGTATTCTAAAATTATATCAGTATTGAGCATTTTTATCAATACTGAATAATTATACCAGTATTGAACAAGGGCTACCAGTATCTGATAATTTTATCAGTAATAAACATGCTTGTCAGTATGAAACATTTTTTTTTAAGAGCTGCGCACCAACGAGAGTGTTATGCGCTCTATAATCAAATTTATTTAATTTATTTAAGGATTTTATTTCTTAATGCTTTAAATTCCCTCCTGCTGGTCAATTGCTTGTGTTAAGCAGAATGGGTTAGTTAAAGCCGAGATTTAGTAAGAAAAGATGCTTCTAGTTTTCTCTCCTTCTCATGAAGTTGTAAAAATCTCTTTTTGAAGTCAACCATTTATATAGACAAATTTAGAATAGAGATATCAATTAACTTAGTAAAGAAAGGTTAGGAGATAAGCCAGACTAGAAGAAAAAAAATCTTTCAAATTTCAGTCAACTTACCAAAGAAAACGACTATAAGAAAAATAGGAAAGCACTTCAATAATAGAACAGAAAAATTAATCCATATCAGAATAATAATAAAAATAAAGAAAGTTCTCATCAAGCAAGATGAGTTAATAACTATCTTTCAGATAGATAAAAAGAATTAGATGCTATATTGAATAATTAACCTTAGAAATTACATATATATGGTAGTAACTTGTTCAAAATAAAGTTTTAACAGAAGAATAGCTGTGCTCTTATCTCTAAACCAATTAAATTGAGAAAGTCCAACAATTACCAAAAAACTAAGATTGAAATGCTTCTAATAAAGTAAATAACTTAATATAAATGCTTATATAATTTAAATAACTAGAAGCGTGTAAAAATTTAAGAACTTTATTTATTCAAAATAAAAAAGTTAATACAAGATAAAGAAGTATTGATATTAAAATTCTTCTAAGCATCTAATGAAAAGTACTTTGGTTTAAATAGTTTTAAAAGGCAAGACAATTCAAGAAATAAAGAGAATTAACATACTGCAAATAAATAAAAATATAGTCTACAAAAAAATTGGATAAAGAATAAACTTTGACAGATGTAGAGAGCGATAGTCATCCACATAAAAAATAGATGAATAATTTAATCTTGATAAAAATGGATAGTAGAAACTAGTTGAAAATCTAGAAAGAATCTTAAACTTTCATTTGATAAGAAAAATAATATAAAAAAAATTAAAAGTTAATTATCTAATAATCTAAAAACTGCATAAGTATTTATTAAATTCTAGATAAGCTTCTGTTTGGTTTCTATGATAATTATAGAATTACTACTTTTAAGATTTATGTAAGAATAAAAATGATAAATTGAAGGATAAGTTAGTATTAGTAGATAAAATAAGTTCTAAGAAGATTTAATAATGTAAATCTAAAAAGAAAATAATATTTATCTATAAAGTAAAGGTTAGCTAAGAGTAAAAAAGAAAGACTGTAGGATTCTTAAAAAACTAAAAGAAAATTTAAAATTAATTTAATTTTTAATTAGCAGGTAATATTAATAAAACTAAGATATTTATATAAATATAAACATTACTGATAAAACTTAGTTTAATGCAATTACATCTATAAAAATTATAAAAAATGGGAAACTCTACCAAAAACTATAAAGGAGGTCGACAAAAAGATAAAAGACATGGATAAGGAACATATGAAAGAAAAGATGAATTTAAATATGAAGGATAATGAAAATAAGATTTAAAGGAAGGAATAGGAATAATGTATTATTCAAATGGAGATGTTTATAAAGGAAAACTGATTAAAAGATTGAAAACTAGGAAGTAAATACGAAAATTAATAGGAAGAAGATTATAAATAAGATATAGGTAAAATGTATTTTTTAAATGAAGATATTTATGAAGAAGATTGGATAAAAGATTTAAAAGATGACAAAGATTTAATGAGTTATTCAGATGAAGATGTATATAAGGAAAGTTGATTAAAAATTTTTAAACATGGATAAGGAATATATTAATGAAAAGATGGAAGCAAATATGAAGGATAATGAATAAAAGATTTAAAAGAAGGTAAAGGAATAATTTATTACTCAAATGGAGATAATTACGAAGGGGAGTGATTAAAAGATAAAAGACATGGGTAAGGAATATATAAATGAAAAGATGGTTAAAAATATGAAGGAAAATGATAATTAGGATAAAATTTAGGAAAGCAATCAATCTTATATTTTATCGATGGAGCATTTTTTGACTCATTTTATTTAAAAATGGATAAAAATAAAAAGTAATCTCTTAACTAATAAAAAGATATTATTTAGAATTTAAATCTTTAAAATTGAAACTTACTAAGAAAATAAGAAAGACTAAACTAATAATTACTTATATAATAAAGTCATAATATCCTTAATAATATATTTAGCTTCCTTAGTTTAAAGGATATTTGTGCTTTATAAAGGACTAATAACTTCTTCTTCTACTATAATTATAAATTATAAGTTATAAAGATAAAACACTTTGATGGAACTGAAGATTATATAAAAAATAAGATGAACTGAATAATAAAATAAATATAGAATTAAGATATAATAAAGCTAGTCATTTATTTAAATAACTTATCTCAAAATTTGATAGACTAATTATAAACTACTTTATATCACAGTATCTTATTAAGATAATGAGCAAACCTTAAACAAGGAAAAAAAGATACATTATAAGACTTTTCTCTTTACAGTAATAATAAGATATTTATACTTTCTACTTTTTTACCTTATTAGAGTTTAAAAAGATTAACACTCTAAGGATGTTTTAAAGATGATGATTTATATTTCATTGAGTTGCTAACCAATCTTGAATCATTAGATTTAAACGATATAGAAAATAATAAAAAGGGATAAGGTCTTAGTGGATAATTTTTAACTAAGTATTGTATGCATTTAAATAAACTTAAAGATCTAAAAATTAAGAGTGAGTAACTTTAATAAAAGTATATAACAGCATATTTGGAATAAAAAGGAACATTTATTTAATAACTTGATATTAATGGAGCTTAGACAAATCAGTTTACTTATTTATGTCTAATTTAGCGGTTATTGATTCTTAAATTCATGGTTCTACTTAGTAAATTTTAGATAAAGTGATAAATCCAACAATTTAAAGTTTATAGTTATAAGGAAATTTTAGTAGTGAATCCTTTTATAGTTTTTCTCCGTTAGTTATAACAAACTTATCAAAGTTAGTATTTAAAATTGTGATAGCTTTAGTGATTAAAGTTTATAGATTCTTTTATAAAATATTAATAACATTTAGTCACTTAAATTAAAAAGCTTAATATAGCTTACCAACTCTTCTCTAAAGTAAATAGGTAACTATGGATAGAAGTATGAATAAATTAGTTTAATTGACTTAAATCAAATAACACACGAAACTTTAGTTTTTATCTTCTAGCAATGTAAAAGATTAAAATCGGTAGAGCTTGGTTAACTAAACTAAGTAGATGTTGAAATGATTCAAGTAATGAAGTAAAATAATTTTTATTTGCAAAGATTAAAGCTAAGAAGCTTAGAAATATAAGGAAATTAATTAGATGAGATATTATAAAATTAGTCAATTAGATAATTTATAACTTAGTAGTTTAAATTTAAATGATAATGATATCACTAAAATATTATAAAAAGCAATAAAATTATAAAAGTTAGATTTACGGTTAATTTTAATTACAAGCAAAACATTTCCTTTAAATGATGAAAGTAACTAACCTTATTCTATTTATAAAGGTTTAAAGATTTTAAAGGTAACTTTTTAGAATTTCTAATTTTAAGGATAGTTTACGAGATTAATGGAGAAATATAGAAAAATAAAAATATTTAATGGGTGTCAAGAGATTTAAGTTTATGGATAAGACATTGATTTGATTTTGTGAGTGAGAGTTGGCTTTAAAACTTTTATTTAAACTCTTATTAAATTCTTTTACATATAAGTATATTTAATTAAATAGTATATGAATCTAATTTTTTAATTTAATAAGCAATTTATATAAAATGTCTTTGAAAAATATATAAAATGATTAACACATTTATCTTAAATTTGATTTTTCGTTTAAAAGTTAATTACTAATTAACTAATAATTGAGATAAATAAATTGCTTTATTGTATAGTTTATAATTGAAAAGATAATTATAAACTGCTGTTTATTTTTGAAATGGCAAAGTAATTTTAATTTTATAGTATTATTTTCTTTTATAGCATCTCTATTATGAAATATTCTCTAATAAATTTCTATTTTTGTGACTGATTAAAAATCTTAGTTCTTTGCTATTCTAAAAGTTTAAGACTTGCTTAAAACTATTATACAAAGACAATATCTTATATGACTTAAATATTACTAAAGTTAGCAAATAGGAGTTTTATTAAAGTAATACTCTTAAATTGGTGGTTTATAAGTATTTCAACGTTGTAAATATATTATTATGGTCTATCCTCCCTTTAGATTTCCCTAAATCTACTATAACATTTTTACTTAACTTAAATAAATAAAAGACAGCTCTTAGATATTTTTAAGTAATAGAGTGTGGAGAAACAGGTTGAATACAGACTATTTTTGATATTCGTTCTATAATATAAACACATATACGAAGAGAGAGGATATAGAAGAAAATAAAAACATGGAAGAGATTGAAGGAGAGTTTCTTATTATAAAGGATATTCTTGAAAATCATTGACATTTAAGACCTTGCACGTATTGAGGTTTTGCCCGCTTTGTAATATAATTAATTTTGCTAATAACCGTCTTTTTCTCTAATAATGAAGTAGAAGTTTAATGACTTTAGATTAATTTTGGATCTAATAAGAGTTAATGCCCTATTTGTTTATACAGGAATTTAGTTACCAATTTAATCTTTCTAAATAGGTAATATTTCTATTAAGTTCTAAATTTAAGATTATTTGGATTTCTTCAAATTGTATAATCTATTAATAGTTCTATAAATTTAGCCAGTTATATATTAAACTTGCTAAACACAGAGAAAATAGAAATTAATTAGATATCAAAAATTAATTCTTTTATATTAGGGAATGCATTTAACCTTTTCTAAAACCCTATGATAAACAAACTTAAACATTAATCTTTAAAAATAAATATGACAACATTTCTCTAAAAGAAATACCCTAAAATCTTAAATCTTGCAATTAAACAAAAAACTTAGAACTCTGCTATAAAGTGCTTTAAAGATACAATAATAAAATTCTAAAAAAGGAATTTAGAAACAAATCAGAAACACTAGAAATAAACTTTCAGTTTAGAAAGTAGAAAGAGATTCAACTAGTTAACTGCAAATTAACAGTTATTTATCTTTAGAAACAAAAGAATGGAGATTCTACAGATATTTAGAAAGAATAAAAATCTGATTACACCTATAAGTAAAAAATATATTAAAATGTTGATTCTGCAAGAGGAAAGAACACCTAGCAAAGAAATTTTTACTATTTAGAATTAGTAAAGAATAGAAAAAAAACTTTTTAGAAAACTGAATTATCTGCATTGCATTTGAGTAGGCTAAATCTATAAAAGGGGATTTTATAAAGGAATACAACTTCATGAATCAATAACGGAAGCAAATTATTGATTAATGAAGGAAATACTATAAGAAGCTAAAGGGTATATAGAATTAAGAGGGAGAAAATAAATTATCTTCAGAACAAGATGAAAAATGAGCTGAAGAACTAGAAATCTATGAAAAACTTCGAAGGAAATAGCAAAAATTTTATAGAAGCACATGCAATTGAACTTAAAGTGGTTAACATAATAATGATAAATACACTATAATTAATAATAATAATAATTATTATTTTTTATTTTATGAAGATATGAATAGTAAATAACTATATGAGGATATTTATATGCCTAACATTTCAAATATTTCAATTATAAGTATATAATAAAATATCATTTAGATATAAATACATAATAGGGAATGAAATAAACTAAAGTTCAGCTTTAAGAAAAATGCTTTATTGAGGTTAATTTCCATGAAGCATCCTTTTATTTTTTTACTCTATTTAGTTAATAATGTTTAAAAAATTATAATATTTGATAATCTACTGTAGTTTGGTGGGTTTGAAAATAAAATTTTTGCATTTTTATTTTTTTTAGTAATATAAAAACCATTTTTTAAAGAGGCTAACTGCATATGGCCCCTCAATTATTAAACTAAAAAGTTTTTTGGTTTATAAATTCCTAATATTAAATATGAAATAGCTTAATCTTACTAATTAATTAAAGTAGAAGATTATTTAAAATTTATTTATTTAGTTTACTTTTAATAAAGGAAATAGTATAAAGAATAAAAAGGCTCTATGGTGTAAGGGTAGCACGTGGGCCTACGGAGCCCAAAATTGGGGTTCAAATCCCTGTAGAGTCGCTTTTATCTAAAATTTTTAGTTCTTTTTAATAAATATAGTTATAGTAAAAAATGCCGAAACCCGGGATTGAACCGGGGACCTTTAGATCTTCAGTCTAACGCTCTCCCTACTGAGCTATTTCGGCCTTAAATAATTATTAATCGTTTGCATTTGAATAAACAGATTAAACTTATAATTTTGATAGTAACATAACAGATAAAAAGATTAGGACAGTTAATTCTAATTCTTTTAATCTTTTTTTGAAAACAAAAATAAGAAGAAAATATGCTTCTTTACTATATAAATAGATAAAAATACTTAGAGTATCTTGCTTTATAAAAGAACTAAAGAAATTTTATTTTCACATAATGTATTATTTTTGTTAGCTCATTCAGATTATAGACTTTTCACAAATTTTAAAGTTTTATTATATAAAATGGCTTCTAAGAAATATCAGAACTTTGAACAAAACATTTAAACAGGAAAATTCTTTAAAAAATAAAAAAGAGAAATAATTACAATGAGTGAAAATGAGAAATATGATTGATATGACGAACATTAACCATTTGGAAATCCAGAACTAAAAAAATTTCGACACAAACTCAAATAGAAATATTATCTAAGTCATTAAAAGAGTTTATGTTTTAAAAATAGATACCTCACTGATAAAGCAGAAAAATTAGAAAAACTAATAACGTTTTTACTTGAGAAACAATATTAATAATCATAAGAAATAGAAAACAAACTGGAACAAAGAATTCTTTAAATTTAATAATAAATTCAGGTAACGCCATTTTCGATTTAACAGAATTAATCAGATCCTATGGAAATAGAAAATGAAGCCTCAAATTAAAATAAACAGTAAACGTTTATTTAAAAATAAGTAGTAAAATTTAAATTAAATAAATGTTACAGGAATAATAGTTTAAAAGAAGAATAAAATGCTACGCGTGCAATAAATAACACCAATGAAAATACTGCTACTAACTAAGCGAAATTTAAAGAAAGAATAAATAAGATATTTTTAGAAAACTATTAGGATATATCCAACATAAAGCGGGAAACATTTATAGAAAAAAGTTTTTTAATTCAAATCTTAATCATTGGAGAAATAATTAGGAACAACTCATGCAAACTAAAAAATATTCAGAATATTAAAGGATGGTGCACTAATGAAGTGCTACACCGCCTAACTAAGCCTAGTAAAAATTCAAGACAAACTAATGGAGACAAGCTGATAGAATAGGTCAGATGGCTGACTACTAAGGCTTTAACAAAGCTTTTTAACTTTTAACTTTTTTTTATAAACTTTTTTTTTGTTTGCTATACTATTATATTTATACTTTAAATATTACACAGGAATATAGAGCAACAAAGAATCGAAAATTTAGTAAAAAAAAAGCTAGGAGATGAGTTCGACTAGAGAAAGAGCAAAAATCATCTGAGGCTTCGTCATCGTATTAAGGTAAACGAATTTAAGGAAGCTAGAAAATCCTTTTAATAATAGAACGGGAAATTGAATCCGTATATGAATAATATGATAAAATGAAGAAAACTCTCAGCAAGCAGGAAGATAGAGAAAGAGAACTGATGGCGCACTATGAGCAACTTTCGTTAGAAATTACATACAGTGAGAGTTAATAGTCTTAACAGAAGAATAGTTGTTCATTAAGTCTAAACTAACTAAGTAGAAGAAGTTTCAACAGTTACTGAAGAAATTAAGAATTATAGCGTGATTTAATTAAATGATAAATAGAATTTGGAAGAACTTAAATAACAAGAAGAATGGAAAAACTTGAGAACTTTATTCTTTCAAAATAGAAGCAGAAATAGAAAATAGAGAGGTGCTGATATTGTAATGTTTCCCAACATTTAATAAAGCGTCTTCTGGCTATTAAAAACTTAAAAGACATAAAAACTAAACAAATTAAGGGGGCTTTCAAGACATTTTATAAATAAAAATAGAATCTGCAAAAAAAACGTTAAACACAGAATAAATTTGTCAGATGGAGGAGGAACGGTAACCATCCATATAAAAAATGGTCGAGCTTTCCAACTTTGAAAAAAAAAAGCAGGAACTGATTGAAATCCAAAGAAAGCAAATACTTCTTAAAATTTTAGCTTATATTAATTACTATTATTATTTTTCTTCCTAATCAACTCTATTTTTCATTTAAAATTCCATTTCCCATTTTTTTTACTCACTTTCTCTTTTGGTGTATAAGATTAATAAATAAATAAATTAGTGTGGTACTACCATTATTAGGATCATAACGATTAATAAAAAGCCAAATTTTACTTTTTATGATCACATAGACATGATTTATTTTTCCTCCAATTGAATCATATTCTCATCTTTTTTTCTTTTTTAGAATAAAAATTGATTCCCTTCTTCTTAATTCTTGAAGTTCTTTAAGAAGGCTGAAGTTAGAAGGGATTATATGAATTCTTGTACTAAATGGCAAATTCTAAATTAAATTCTTCTAAATAAAAATTTTAGTCAGCCACAGTCATGTCCTTTAGTTATTTTTCCACTCTTGCCAGATTAGAGAAATCTGAAGACAGAGGACTCACAGACCTGGATTTAAAAGCCAATTAGTTAGCTTCTCGTACAGCTAGAGAATCTTCAAATAAGCAAGACTTATACACAAAGAGTATGTCTTTACTTATCCATGGGGGTATTTATTATGAGAGTGACTAGAACACATCATCCATTTTTCAATTATATTATTTAAAAAGAAATTAAAGTAAAGGAATGCTTTGAAAGCCCTTAATTTATTTTTTATATCTAGCCTGCTCCTAGATATTTTTTACTGGTTTTCCATCCAGTATTTAATAGGTTGTGCGTGGGAGCAAATTTGCTTTTATATCAGTATCAACTATTTCAATACAATATTGATGTTGTGCTTCATAGTTCTTAATTTTTGTCCTTCTTCTTATTTCAAAGCTTCTTACATTTCTA
>CAMPDV010005207.1:0-7500 GCA_946699065.1 Loxodes magnus
AAATACCTATCAGTACAAAATAGTACAATATATTACAAAATAGTATCTAGTTATAATGAGAAGTAGTACCTATTAGTACCTAGTTATACGAGAAAAAGTACCATATAGTACCTAGTTATACGAGAAGTTGTACCTAATAGTATCTCTTAGTACCTACTTGTAACGAGAAGTAGTACCTAAAAGTACCATAAGTACCTAGTCATAACGAGAAATAGTACCTATTAGAACTTATTCGTACCGAGAAGTTGTACCTAGTCGTACCTAGTTGTACCTATTAGTACCTAGTTATAACGAGAAATAGTACTTATTAGTACCTATTCGTACCGAGTAGTAGTACCTAATAGTACCATAAGTACGTAGTTATAACGAGGAATAGTAGCTATTAGTACCTAATAGTACCTAGTTATAACGAGAAATAGTACCTAGTAGAACCTAGTCGTATCGAGTAGTAGTACCTAATAGTACCTAGTCGTACCTAGTCGTACCTAGTCGTACCTAGTCGTACCTAGTCGTACCTAGTCGTACCTAGTCGTACCTTGTTGTACCTAATAGTACCTAGTTGTAACGAGAAATAGTACCTATTAGTACCTAGTTATAACGAGAAGTAGTACCTAATAATACCTAGTTATAACGAGAAATAGTACCTATAAGTACCTAGTTGTACCGAGTATTAGTACCTAGTAGAACCCAGTCGTACCTTGAAATAGTACTTATTAGTACCTAGTAGTACCTTGTTGTACCTAATAGTACCTACTTATAACGAGAAATAGTACCTATTAGTACCTAGTCGTATCGAGTAGTAGTACCTTGTTGTACCTAATAATACCTAGTTGTAACGAGAAATAGTACCTAATAATACCTAGTTATAACGAGAAATAGTACCTAATAGTACCTAGTTGTACCGAGTATTAGTACCTAGTAGAACCCAGTCGTACCTTGAAATAGTACTTATTAGTACCTAGTAGTACCTTGTTGTACCTAATAGTACCTACTTATAACGAGAAATAGTACCTATTAGTACCTAGTCGTATCGGGTAGTAGTACCTTGTTGTACCTAATAGTACCTAGTTGTAACGAGAAATAGTACCTATTAGTACCTAGTTATAACGAGAAGTAGTACCTAATAGTACCTAGTTGTACCGAGTATTAGTACCTAGTAGAACCCAGTCGTACCTTGAAATAGTACTTATTAGTACCTAGTAGTACCTTGTTGTACCTAATAGTACCTACTTATAACGAGAAATAGTACCTATTAGTACCTAGTCGTATCGAGTAGTAGTACCTTGTTGTACCTAATAGTACCTAGTTGTAACGAGAAATAGTACCTATTAGTACCTAGTTATAACGAGAAGTAGTACCTAATAGTACCTAGTTGTACCGAGTATTAGTACCTAGTAGAACCCAGTCGTACCTTGAAATAGTACTTATTAGTACCTAGTAGTACCTTGTTGTACCTAATAGTACCTACTTATAACGAGAAATAGTACCTATTAGTACCTAGTCGTATCGGGTAGTAGTACCTTGTTGTACCTAATAGTACCTAGTTGTAACGAGAAATAGTACCTATTAGTACCTAGTTATAACGAGAAGTAGTACCTAATAGTACCTAGTTGTACCGAGTATTAGTACCTAGTAGAACCCAGTCGTACCTTGAAATAGTACTTATTAGTACCTAGTAGTACCTTGTTGTACCTAATAGTACCTACTTATAACGAGAAATAGTACCTATTAGTACCTAGTCGTATCGAGTAGTAGTACCTTGTTGTACCTAATAGTACCTAGTTGTAACGAGAAATAGTACCTATTAGTACCTAGTTATAACGAGAAGTAGTACCTAATAGTACCTAGTTGTACCGAGTATTAGTACCTAGTAGAACCCAGTCGTACCTTGAAATAGTACTTATTAGTACCTAGTAGTACCTTGTTGTACCTAATAGTACCTACTTATAACGAGAAATAGTACCTATTAGTACCTAGTCGTATCGAGTAGTAGTACCTTGTTGTACCTAATAGTACCTAGTTGTAACGAGAAATAGTACCTATTAGTACCTAGTTATAACGAGAAGTAGTACCTAATAGTACCTAGTTGTACCGAGTATTAGTACCTAGTAGAACCCAGTCGTACCTTGAAATAGTACTTATTAGTACCTAGTAGTACCTTGTTGTACCTAATAGTACCTACTTATAACGAGAAATAGTACCTATTAGTACCTAGTCGTATCGAGTAGTAGTACCTTGTTGTACCTAATAGTACCTAGTTGTAACGAGAAATAGTACCTATTAGTACCTAGTTATAACGAGAAGTAGTACCTAATAATACCTAGTTATAACGAGAAATAGTACCTATAAGTACCTAGTTGTACCGAGTATTAGTACCTAGTAGAACCCAGTCGTACCTTGAAATAGTACTTATTAGTACCTAGTAGTACCTTGTTGTACCTAATAGTACCTACTTATAACGAGAAATAGTACCTATTAGTACCTAGTCGTATCGAGTAGTAGTACCTTGTTGTACCTAATAGTACCTAGTTATAACGAGAAGTAGTACCTAATAATACCTAGTTATAACGAGAAATAGTACCTATAAGTACCTAGTTGTACCGAGTATTAGTACCTAGTAGAACCCAGTCGTACCTTGAAATAGTACTTATTAGTACCTAGTAGTACCTTGTTGTACCTAATAGTACCTACTTATAACGAGAAATAGTACCTATTAGTACCTAGTCGTATCGAGTAGTAGTACCTTGTTGTACCTAATAATACCTAGTTGTAACGAGAAATAGTACCTAATAATACCTAGTTATAACGAGAAATAGTACCTAATAGTACCTAGTTGTACCGAGTATTAGTACCTAGTAGAACCCAGTCGTACCTTGAAATAGTACTTATTAGTACCTAGTAGTACCTTGTTGTACCTAATAGTACCTACTTATAACGAGAAATAGTACCTATTAGTACCTAGTCGTATCGAGTAGTAGTACCTTGTTGTACCTAATAGTACCTAGTTGTAACGAGAAATAGTACCTATTAGTACCTAGTTATAACGAGAAGTAGTACCTAATAATACCTAGTTATAACGAGAAATAGTACCTATAAGTACCTAGTTGTACCGAGTATTAGTACCTAGTAGAACCCAGTCGTACCTTGAAATAGTACTTATTAGTACCTAGTAGTACCTTGTTGTACCTAATAGTACCTACTTATAACGAGAAATAGTACCTATTAGTACCTAGTCGTATCGAGTAGTAGTACCTTGTTGTACCTAATAGTACCTAGTTATAACGAGAAGTAGTACCTAATAATACCTAGTTATAACGAGAAATAGTACCTATAAGTACCTAGTTGTACCGAGTATTAGTACCTAGTAGAACCCAGTCGTACCTTGAAATAGTACTTATTAGTACCTAGTAGTACCTTGTTGTACCTAATAGTACCTACTTATAACGAGAAATAGTACCTATTAGTACCTAGTCGTATCGAGTAGTAGTACCTTGTTGTACCTAATAATACCTAGTTGTAACGAGAAATAGTACCTAATAATACCTAGTTATAACGAGAAATAGTACCTAATAGTACCTAGTTGTACCGAGTATTAGTACCTAGTAGAACCCAGTCGTACCTTGAAATAGTACTTATTAGTACCTAGTAGTACCTTGTTGTACCTAATAGTACCTACTTATAACGAGAAATAGTACCTATTAGTACCTAGTCGTATCGGGTAGTAGTACCTTGTTGTACCTAATAGTACCTAGTTGTAACGAGAAATAGTACCTATTAGTACCTAGTTATAACGAGAAGTAGTACCTAATAGTACCTAGTTGTACCGAGTATTAGTACCTAGTAGAACCCAGTCGTACCTTGAAATAGTACTTATTAGTACCTAGTAGTACCTTGTTGTACCTAATAGTACCTACTTATAACGAGAAATAGTACCTATTAGTACCTAGTCGTATCGAGTAGTAGTACCTTGTTGTACCTAATAGTACCTAGTTGTAACGAGAAATAGTACCTATTAGTACCTAGTTATAACGAGAAGTAGTACCTAATAGTACCTAGTTGTACCGAGTATTAGTACCTAGTAGAACCCAGTCGTACCTTGAAATAGTACTTATTAGTACCTAGTAGTACCTTGTTGTACCTAATAGTACCTACTTATAACGAGAAATAGTACCTATTAGTACCTAGTCGTATCGGGTAGTAGTACCTTGTTGTACCTAATAGTACCTAGTTGTAACGAGAAATAGTACCTATTAGTACCTAGTTATAACGAGAAGTAGTACCTAATAGTACCTAGTTGTACCGAGTATTAGTACCTAGTAGAACCCAGTCGTACCTTGAAATAGTACTTATTAGTACCTAGTAGTACCTTGTTGTACCTAATAGTACCTACTTATAACGAGAAATAGTACCTATTAGTACCTAGTCGTATCGAGTAGTAGTACCTTGTTGTACCTAATAGTACCTAGTTGTAACGAGAAATAGTACCTATTAGTACCTAGTTATAACGAGAAGTAGTACCTAATAGTACCTAGTTGTACCGAGTATTAGTACCTAGTAGAACCCAGTCGTACCTTGAAATAGTACTTATTAGTACCTAGTAGTACCTTGTTGTACCTAATAGTACCTACTTATAACGAGAAATAGTACCTATTAGTACCTAGTCGTATCGAGTAGTAGTACCTTGTTGTACCTAATAGTACCTAGTTGTAACGAGAAATAGTACCTATTAGTACCTAGTTATAACGAGAAGTAGTACCTAATAGTACCTAGTTGTACCGAGTATTAGTACCTAGTAGAACCCAGTCGTACCTTGAAATAGTACTTATTAGTACCTAGTAGTACCTTGTTGTACCTAATAGTACCTACTTATAACGAGAAATAGTACCTATTAGTACCTAGTCGTATCGAGTAGTAGTACCTTGTTGTACCTAATAGTACCTAGTTGTAACGAGAAATAGTACCTATTAGTACCTAGTTATAACGAGAAGTAGTACCTAATAATACCTAGTTATAACGAGAAATAGTACCTATAAGTACCTAGTTGTACCGAGTATTAGTACCTAGTAGAACCCAGTCGTACCTTGAAATAGTACTTATTAGTACCTAGTAGTACCTTGTTGTACCTAATAGTACCTACTTATAACGAGAAATAGTACCTATTAGTACCTAGTCGTATCGAGTAGTAGTACCTTGTTGTACCTAATAGTACCTAGTTGTAACGAGAAATAGTACCTAATAATACCTAGTTATAACGAGAAATAGTACCTAATAGTACCTAGTTGTACCGAGTATTAGTACCTAGTAGAACCCAGTCGTACCTTGAAATAGTACTTATTAGTACCTAGTAGTACCTTGTTGTACCTAATAGTACCTACTTATAACGAGAAATAGTACCTATTAGTACCTAGTCGTATCGGGTAGTAGTACCTTGTTGTACCTAATAGTACCTAGTTGTAACGAGAAATAGTACCTATTAGTACCTAGTTATAACGAGAAGTAGTACCTAATAGTACCTAGTTGTACCGAGTATTAGTACCTAGTAGAACCCAGTCGTACCTTGAAATAGTACTTATTAGTACCTAGTAGTACCTTGTTGTACCTAATAGTACCTACTTATAACGAGAAATAGTACCTATTAGTACCTAGTCGTATCGAGTAGTAGTACCTTGTTGTACCTAATAGTACCTAGTTGTAACGAGAAATAGTACCTATTAGTACCTAGTTATAACGAGAAGTAGTACCTAATAGTACCTAGTTGTACCGAGTATTAGTACCTAGTAGAACCCAGTCGTACCTTGAAATAGTACTTATTAGTACCTAGTAGTACCTTGTTGTACCTAATAGTACCTACTTATAACGAGAAATAGTACCTATTAGTACCTAGTCGTATCGGGTAGTAGTACCTTGTTGTACCTAATAGTACCTAGTTGTAACGAGAAATAGTACCTATTAGTACCTAGTTATAACGAGAAGTAGTACCTAATAGTACCTAGTTGTACCGAGTATTAGTACCTAGTAGAACCCAGTCGTACCTTGAAATAGTACTTATTAGTACCTAGTAGTACCTTGTTGTACCTAATAGTACCTACTTATAACGAGAAATAGTACCTATTAGTACCTAGTCGTATCGAGTAGTAGTACCTTGTTGTACCTAATAGTACCTAGTTGTAACGAGAAATAGTACCTATTAGTACCTAGTTATAACGAGAAGTAGTACCTAATAGTACCTAGTTGTACCGAGTATTAGTACCTAGTAGAACCCAGTCGTACCTTGAAATAGTACTTATTAGTACCTAGTAGTACCTTGTTGTACCTAATAGTACCTACTTATAACGAGAAATAGTACCTATTAGTACCTAGTCGTATCGAGTAGTAGTACCTTGTTGTACCTAATAGTACCTAGTTGTAACGAGAAATAGTACCTATTAGTACCTAGTTATAACGAGAAGTAGTACCTAATAGTACCTAGTTGTACCGAGTATTAGTACCTAGTAGAACCCAGTCGTACCTTGAAATAGTACTTATTAGTACCTAGTAGTACCTTGTTGTACCTAATAGTACCTACTTATAACGAGAAATAGTACCTATTAGTACCTAGTCGTATCGAGTAGTAGTACCTTGTTGTACCTAATAGTACCTAGTTGTAACGAGAAATAGTACCTATTAGTACCTAGTTATAACGAGAAGTAGTACCTAATAGTACCTAGTTGTACCGAGTATTAGTACCTAGTAGAACCCAGTCGTACCTTGAAATAGTACTTATTAGTACCTAGTAGTACCTTGTTGTACCTAATAGTACCTACTTATAACGAGAAATAGTACCTATTAGTACCTAGTCGTATCGAGTAGTAGTACCTTGTTGTACCTAATAGTACCTAGTTGTAACGAGAAATAGTACCTAAAAGTACCATAAGTACTTAGTTATAACGAGAAATAGTACCTAAAAGTACCATAAGTACGTAGTTATAACGAGAAATAGTACCTATAAATACCTAATAGTACCTAGTAGTAGTACCTAGTTGAACCTAGTCGTACCTAGTCGTACCTAGTCATATCTAGTCGTACCTATTCGTACCTATTCGTACCTAGTAGTACCTTGTTGTACCTTGTTGTACCTAGTTATACGAGAAGATTTACCTAATAGTACCCCTTAGTACCTATTATTACCTAGTCGTATCTTGTTGTACTTAGTTGTACCTAGTAGTACTTAGTCATACCTTTAGTTACTTATATTGGTATCATCTTTCTAGGGTATTACATCGAGATCCTCTCTACTATCTCTGCTGGGGTTTTACTTGCTTTAACTTACTTTGATCATTAAAGTACAAAATTTCAAATTTTTGAAAATTTGAAATAAAAGATGATAAAGACCTAACTTGAAAAGGTATTGATGCTTGACTATCTAATGATGATGAAGAAGAGATGACTTTTAAGTGCTAATCAGTAGTAGAAGGATAGAGATAAAAGAATGAAAAGAGAAGTAAAAAGCATGAATAAGAA
>CAMPDV010005207.1:10000-12500 GCA_946699065.1 Loxodes magnus
GTAAGCGGAGGAAAAGAAACTAACAAGGATGGCCTTAGTAACGGCGAGTGAAGCGGCCAAAGCCCACTTGTAAATCTTCGGAATTGTAAGCTAGGGAGGAATGGTGTAGGTTTGATTGGACCTAAGTGGTCAGGAATGACACGTCATGGAGGGTGATAACCCCGTGAGGTTCAGTTAGATTGAAAACCAAACTATCTAAGAGTCGGACAGCTTGGGATTGCTGTCCAAAGTGCGAGGTAAACTCCTCGTAAGGCTAAATACGTCCAGAGCCCGATAGTGCACAAGTACCGTGAGGGAAAGGTGAAAAGCACTTTGGAAAGAGAGTTAAAAGACCTGAAATAGTTGGGGAGGAAGCTGTGCGTCTACAATAAATCTGAGCAAAGCTTTGAAAAGAAGTATTGCAAGGATATAGTGGACGGACCGTCCCGTCTTGAAACACGGACCAAGGAGTCTAGCTATATCGCGAGTCTGTGCATGAAAATGTGTAGGCGAAATGAAAGTGATCTCTACCATCAGTAGAGGCCCGTAAGCGGAGTAAGCGAAATGGCTGGGACCCGAAAGATGGTGAGCTATGCTTGGGCAGGACGAAGCCAGGGGAAACTCTGGTGGAGGTTCGTGTAGGTGCTGACGTGCAAATCGCTCTGTGGACCTGAGTATAGGGGCGAAAGACTCATCGAACCATCTAGTAGCTGGTTCCCTCCGAAGTTTCCCTCAGGATAGCTGGGACTTTTAGTGGCATCCGGTAAAGCCAATGAATAGAGGTTCGGGAGGAGTCACTCCTTCCTCCTATTATCAAACTTTAAATGGGTGCAGTAACGTTTCATAAATGAACGTGACATGACATAAATGTCCCTAGTGGGCCAATCCTGGTAAGCAGGACTGGCGATGAGGGCCCAACCTGAAGCGGAGTTAAGGCGACAGAACCCGTCTGCAAGTAAAGGCGTTAGTCCATTTAGACAGTAGGACGGTGGCCATGGAAGTCGGAACCCGCTAAGGAGTGTGTAACAACTCACCTACCGAATGGACTAGCCCTGAAAATGGAAGTCGCGAAAGGCGGGTGCCCATACTCTGCCCTCTGGTGTAGGAGGGCGTAGTATCTGCATGGAAGTAATTCTGTGAAGAGTTATGGAGCAGGTATTAGTGCAGATCTTGGTGGTAGTAGCAAGTATTCCAATGCCAACTTGGAAGACTGAAGTGGAGAAGGTTTTCATGAGAACCGCACTGGATCATGAGTCACCCGATCCTAACCTTACGAGGGAAAGGGAATATGGTTAATATTCCATAGGTACTTACTACATAGTGGTGACACAATATGCCGCAATATGTCGGGGTTGGTCCTGGGGAGAGTTGTCTTTTCTGTCTAACATACATGTGCGCCTGGATCCATTACGGCGAGAGAGGCGTGATGTATGGAAGAGCAGCACACTGTATGTGTTGTCTGGAGCACCAACTACGATCCATGAAACTTGCGGCATGTAATATGTAGGAGTATTCGTACCTATACCGCAGCAGGTCTCCAAGGTTAGCAGCCTCTAGTCAATAGGACAATGTAGGTAAGGGAAGTCGGCAAATTAGATCTGTAACTTCGGGAGAAAGATTGGCTCTGAGGGCCAGGCAGAAGTCTCCACTGGAGGGATTGTGTGACTTAATTTTCACGGAAGTGGGAGTTTTGTCGCCATGACCGAAGGTGGTCGGCCCTGCGGCGAATGGCCACCTCAGAACTGGAGCGGCAGGAGGAATCCGACTGTTTAATTAAAACAAAGCATTGTGAAGGTGATATGTTAACACAATGTGATTTCTGCCCAGTGCTCTGAATGTCAAGGTGATGAGATTCAACGAAGCGCGGGTAAACGGCGGGAGTAACTATGACTCTCTTAAGGTAGCCAAATGCCTCGTCATCTAATTAGTGACGTGCATGAATGGATTAACGAGATTCCTACTGTCCCTATCTACTACCTAGCGAAGCCACAGCCAAGGGAACGGGCTTGGCATGATCAGCGGGGAAAGAAGACCCTGTTGAGTTTGACTCTAGTCTGGCGCGTAGAGCGGCGTAGGAGGCGTAGAATAAGTGGGAGGCCGCGATCTTGAAATACCACTACTCTTAATGTCGCTTTACTTATCCTGTCATGCAGTAACTTTCTAGCAATGTAACTGGGTGGGAGAAACCGCCAGGTGGGGAGTTTGGCTGGGGCGGCACATCTGTTAAAAGATAACACAGGTGTCCTACGGCCAGCTCAGAGCGGACAGAAACCGCTCACAGACCAAAAGGGGAAAAGCTGGCTTCATTCAACCTCTCAGTGTCAGGATGAACTGGGAAACCATGGCCTATCGATCCTTTGCCTTTTACGAGTTTTAAGCCAGAGGTGTCAGAAAAATTACCACAGGGATAACTGGCTTGTGGCAGCCAAGCGTTCATAGCGACGTTGCTTTTTGATTCTTCGATGTCGGCTCTTCCTATCATTGTGAAGCAGAATTCACCAAGTGTCGGATTGTTCACCCG
>CAMPDV010005207.1:17500-20000 GCA_946699065.1 Loxodes magnus
ATAGTTGGGGAGGAAGCTGTGCGTCTACAATAAATCTGAGCAAAGCTTTGAAAAGAAGTATTGCAAGGATATAGTGGACGGACCGTCCCGTCTTGAAACACGGACCAAGGAGTCTAGCTATATCGCGAGTCTGTGCATGAAAATGTGTAGGCGAAATGAAAGTGATCTCTACCATCAGTAGAGGCCCGTAAGCGGAGTAAGCGAAATGGCTGGGACCCGAAAGATGGTGAGCTATGCTTGGGCAGGACGAAGCCAGGGGAAACTCTGGTGGAGGTTCGTGTAGGTGCTGACGTGCAAATCGCTCTGTGGACCTGAGTATAGGGGCGAAAGACTCATCGAACCATCTAGTAGCTGGTTCCCTCCGAAGTTTCCCTCAGGATAGCTGGGACTTTTAGTGGCATCCGGTAAAGCCAATGAATAGAGGTTCGGGAGGAGTCACTCCTTCCTCCTATTATCAAACTTTAAATGGGTGCAGTAACGTTTCATAAATGAACGTGACATGACATAAATGTCCCTAGTGGGCCAATCCTGGTAAGCAGGACTGGCGATGAGGGCCCAACCTGAAGCGGAGTTAAGGCGACAGAACCCGTCTGCAAGTAAAGGCGTTAGTCCATTTAGACAGTAGGACGGTGGCCATGGAAGTCGGAACCCGCTAAGGAGTGTGTAACAACTCACCTACCGAATGGACTAGCCCTGAAAATGGAAGTCGCGAAAGGCGGGTGCCCATACTCTGCCCTCTGGTGTAGGAGGGCGTAGTATCTGCATGGAAGTAATTCTGTGAAGAGTTATGGAGCAGGTATTAGTGCAGATCTTGGTGGTAGTAGCAAGTATTCCAATGCCAACTTGGAAGACTGAAGTGGAGAAGGTTTTCATGAGAACCGCACTGGATCATGAGTCACCCGATCCTAACCTTACGAGGGAAAGGGAATATGGTTAATATTCCATAGGTACTTACTACATAGTGGTGACACAATATGCCGCAATATGTCGGGGTTGGTCCTGGGGAGAGTTGTCTTTTCTGTCTAACATACATGTGCGCCTGGATCCATTACGGCGAGAGAGGCGTGATGTATGGAAGAGCAGCACACTGTATGTGTTGTCTGGAGCACCAACTACGATCCATGAAACTTGCGGCATGTAATATGTAGGAGTATTCGTACCTATACCGCAGCAGGTCTCCAAGGTTAGCAGCCTCTAGTCAATAGGACAATGTAGGTAAGGGAAGTCGGCAAATTAGATCTGTAACTTCGGGAGAAAGATTGGCTCTGAGGGCCAGGCAGAAGTCTCCACTGGAGGGATTGTGTGACTTAATTTTCACGGAAGTGGGAGTTTTGTCGCCATGACCGAAGGTGGTCGGCCCTGCGGCGAATGGCCACCTCAGAACTGGAGCGGCAGGAGGAATCCGACTGTTTAATTAAAACAAAGCATTGTGAAGGTGATATGTTAACACAATGTGATTTCTGCCCAGTGCTCTGAATGTCAAGGTGATGAGATTCAACGAAGCGCGGGTAAACGGCGGGAGTAACTATGACTCTCTTAAGGTAGCCAAATGCCTCGTCATCTAATTAGTGACGTGCATGAATGGATTAACGAGATTCCTACTGTCCCTATCTACTACCTAGCGAAGCCACAGCCAAGGGAACGGGCTTGGCATGATCAGCGGGGAAAGAAGACCCTGTTGAGTTTGACTCTAGTCTGGCGCGTAGAGCGGCGTAGGAGGCGTAGAATAAGTGGGAGGCCGCGATCTTGAAATACCACTACTCTTAATGTCGCTTTACTTATCCTGTCATGCAGTAACTTTCTAGCAATGTAACTGGGTGGGAGAAACCGCCAGGTGGGGAGTTTGGCTGGGGCGGCACATCTGTTAAAAGATAACACAGGTGTCCTACGGCCAGCTCAGAGCGGACAGAAACCGCTCACAGACCAAAAGGGGAAAAGCTGGCTTCATTCAACCTCTCAGTGTCAGGATGAACTGGGAAACCATGGCCTATCGATCCTTTGCCTTTTACGAGTTTTAAGCCAGAGGTGTCAGAAAAATTACCACAGGGATAACTGGCTTGTGGCAGCCAAGCGTTCATAGCGACGTTGCTTTTTGATTCTTCGATGTCGGCTCTTCCTATCATTGTGAAGCAGAATTCACCAAGTGTCGGATTGTTCACCCGTCAAAAGGGAACGTGAGCTGGGTTTAGACCGTCGTGAGACAGGTTAGTTTTACCCTACTGATCACTGCGTCGCCACAGTAGTCCAACTCAGTACGAGAGGAACCGTTGGTCCAGATCTCTGGTATCGCCATTGGTTGAGCAGCCCGTGTGGCTACGCTACCATCTGCATAGATTATGACTGAACGCCTCTAAGTCAGAATCTAATCTGGGAGCGACGCCTTCTATCTACTTATGAAAACAATACTTTTTATATCCCCAAGCCCTCCCCATGTCTGTTAACAGAATAAGGACGGCTCATCACATACAAGTAGATAGGATAGATCCTTTGTAGACCACTA
>CAMPDV010005207.1:25000-29335 GCA_946699065.1 Loxodes magnus
AACCATCTAGTAGCTGGTTCCCTCCGAAGTTTCCCTCAGGATAGCTGGGACTTTTAGTGGCATCCGGTAAAGCCAATGAATAGAGGTTCGGGAGGAGTCACTCCTTCCTCCTATTATCAAACTTTAAATGGGTGCAGTAACGTTTCATAAATGAACGTGACATGACATAAATGTCCCTAGTGGGCCAATCCTGGTAAGCAGGACTGGCGATGAGGGCCCAACCTGAAGCGGAGTTAAGGCGACAGAACCCGTCTGCAAGTAAAGGCGTTAGTCCATTTAGACAGTAGGACGGTGGCCATGGAAGTCGGAACCCGCTAAGGAGTGTGTAACAACTCACCTACCGAATGGACTAGCCCTGAAAATGGAAGTCGCGAAAGGCGGGTGCCCATACTCTGCCCTCTGGTGTAGGAGGGCGTAGTATCTGCATGGAAGTAATTCTGTGAAGAGTTATGGAGCAGGTATTAGTGCAGATCTTGGTGGTAGTAGCAAGTATTCCAATGCCAACTTGGAAGACTGAAGTGGAGAAGGTTTTCATGAGAACCGCACTGGATCATGAGTCACCCGATCCTAACCTTACGAGGGAAAGGGAATATGGTTAATATTCCATAGGTACTTACTACATAGTGGTGACACAATATGCCGCAATATGTCGGGGTTGGTCCTGGGGAGAGTTGTCTTTTCTGTCTAACATACATGTGCGCCTGGATCCATTACGGCGAGAGAGGCGTGATGTATGGAAGAGCAGCACACTGTATGTGTTGTCTGGAGCACCAACTACGATCCATGAAACTTGCGGCATGTAATATGTAGGAGTATTCGTACCTATACCGCAGCAGGTCTCCAAGGTTAGCAGCCTCTAGTCAATAGGACAATGTAGGTAAGGGAAGTCGGCAAATTAGATCTGTAACTTCGGGAGAAAGATTGGCTCTGAGGGCCAGGCAGAAGTCTCCACTGGAGGGATTGTGTGACTTAATTTTCACGGAAGTGGGAGTTTTGTCGCCATGACCGAAGGTGGTCGGCCCTGCGGCGAATGGCCACCTCAGAACTGGAGCGGCAGGAGGAATCCGACTGTTTAATTAAAACAAAGCATTGTGAAGGTGATATGTTAACACAATGTGATTTCTGCCCAGTGCTCTGAATGTCAAGGTGATGAGATTCAACGAAGCGCGGGTAAACGGCGGGAGTAACTATGACTCTCTTAAGGTAGCCAAATGCCTCGTCATCTAATTAGTGACGTGCATGAATGGATTAACGAGATTCCTACTGTCCCTATCTACTACCTAGCGAAGCCACAGCCAAGGGAACGGGCTTGGCATGATCAGCGGGGAAAGAAGACCCTGTTGAGTTTGACTCTAGTCTGGCGCGTAGAGCGGCGTAGGAGGCGTAGAATAAGTGGGAGGCCGCGATCTTGAAATACCACTACTCTTAATGTCGCTTTACTTATCCTGTCATGCAGTAACTTTCTAGCAATGTAACTGGGTGGGAGAAACCGCCAGGTGGGGAGTTTGGCTGGGGCGGCACATCTGTTAAAAGATAACACAGGTGTCCTACGGCCAGCTCAGAGCGGACAGAAACCGCTCACAGACCAAAAGGGGAAAAGCTGGCTTCATTCAACCTCTCAGTGTCAGGATGAACTGGGAAACCATGGCCTATCGATCCTTTGCCTTTTACGAGTTTTAAGCCAGAGGTGTCAGAAAAATTACCACAGGGATAACTGGCTTGTGGCAGCCAAGCGTTCATAGCGACGTTGCTTTTTGATTCTTCGATGTCGGCTCTTCCTATCATTGTGAAGCAGAATTCACCAAGTGTCGGATTGTTCACCCGTCAAAAGGGAACGTGAGCTGGGTTTAGACCGTCGTGAGACAGGTTAGTTTTACCCTACTGATCACTGCGTCGCCACAGTAGTCCAACTCAGTACGAGAGGAACCGTTGGTCCAGATCTCTGGTATCGCCATTGGTTGAGCAGCCCGTGTGGCTACGCTACCATCTGCATAGATTATGACTGAACGCCTCTAAGTCAGAATCTAATCTGGGAGCGACGCCTTCTATCTACTTATGAAAACAATACTTTTTATATCCCCAAGCCCTCCCCATGTCTGTTAACAGAATAAGGACGGCTCATCACATACAAGTAGATAGGATAGATCCTTTGTAGACCACTAAGTATTGACCTGGGGTTGTACGCATGAGAGTAAGCTTGCCTTACGATCTGCTGAGACTCTTCCATGGTCACTCGATCTATCTCTTCTTTATCTCTCTGCTGGGGCATTACTCACTTAAATACCTATCAGTACAAAATAGTACAATATATTACAAAATAGTATCTAGTTATAATGAGAAGTAGTACCTATTAGTACCTAGTTATACGAGAAAAAGTACCATATAGTACCTAGTTATACGAGAAGTTGTACCTAATAGTATCTCTTAGTACCTACTTGTAACGAGAAGTAGTACCTAAAAGTACCATAAGTACCTAGTCATAACGAGAAATAGTACCTAGTAGAACTTATTCGTACCGAGAAGTTGTACCTAGTCGTACCTAGTTGTACCTATTAGTACCTAGTCGTACCTAGTAGTACCTAGTAGTACCTTGTTGTACCTAATAGTACCTAGTTGTAACGAGAAATAGTACCTATTAGTACCTAGTCGTATCGAGTAGTAGTACCTAATAGTACCATAAGTACTTAGTTGTAACGAGAAATAGTACCTATAAGTACCTAATTGTACCGAGTATTAGTACCTAGTAGAACCTAGTCGTATCGAGTAGTAGTACCTAGTTGAACCTAGTCGTACCTAGTCGTACCTAGTCATATCTAGTCGTACCTATTCGTACCTATTCGTACCTAGTAGTACCTTGTTGTACCTTGTTGTACCTAATAGTACCTAGTTATACGAGAAGATTTACCTAATAGTACCCCTTAGTACCTATTATTACCTAGTCGTATCTTGTTGTACTTAGTCATACCTTTAGTTACTTATATTGGTATCATCTTTCTAGGGTATTACATCGAGATCCTCTCTACTATCTCTGCTGGGGTTTTACTTGCTTTAACTTACTTTGATCATTAAAGTACAAAATTTCAAATTTTTGAAAATTTGAAATAAAAGATGATAAAGACCTAACTTGAAAAGGTATTGATGCTTGACTATCTAATGATGATGAAGAAGAGATGACTTTTAAGTGCTAATCAGTAGTAGAAGGATAGAGATAAAAGAATGAAAAGAGAAGTAAAAAGCATGAATAAGAAGATTTCTTGGACTCTAAAAAGAAGTGAAAATTTCAAATTTTTGAAAATTTGAAAAAAGAGAAAGCAAAAGAAAAAGTTTGGACAGATGAAGAATGGACGGAAGATGATGATGCTTAAACATGAAGCACTTTAAGTGCTACCGTTTGAGAAAAGAAAATTCAATGTAAGTAGATAAAAAGTAGAAAAGAGACTTGAAAGAAAAAAATGATGGGTTTGATGAATGGGTATGCGTGACAAAGGCGTGAATCTAAAAATTGAGAAATGCATATATAAGAAATGAAGGTTGGCTAAGAAGGTAAAAAGATCTTGATGCCTATGGTGGTGGCCTAGCGTATATTTTTTAAGACAAGTAGGGGTAAAAGGTGGGTTGGAGTATGGATAGTTAAAAGTAAGGGTAGGTAGTGTTATGAACATAAATGAAGGGGGAGGAAAGGAGTATATAGAAAAAGTGGATGGAAATAGAAAAGTATGGATATAAATCTGGTTGATCCTGCCAGTAGTCATATGCTTGTCTCAAAGACTAAGCCATGCATGTGTAAGTGTAAGCATTTACTCGTGGGACTGCGAATGGCTCATTAAAACAGTGATAGTTTATTTGATGGTGTGTTAGATGGATAACCGTAGTAATTCTAGAGCTAATACATGCAAGATGTTTATTAGATATCGTCCGTGTGGGAATTATAATACACGAGGACCATGCTGGGAAGCATGGCAGGTCATTCAAGTTTCTGCCCTATCAGCTTTCGATGGTAGTGTATTGGACTACCATGGCAGTGACGGGTAACGGAGAATTAGGGTTCGATTCCGGAGAGGGAGCCTGAGAGACGGCTACCACATCTAAGGAAGGCAGCAGGCGCGCAAATTACCCAATCCTGACTGAGGGAGGTAGTGACAAGAAATAACGACACCGGGCTTCGTCTCGGTGATTGGAATGAGCACAACGTAAAAGCGTTAGCGAGGACCCACTGGAGGGCAAGTCTGGTGCCAGCAGCCGCGGTAATTCCAGCTCCAGTAGCGTATATTAAAGTTGTTGCAGTTAAAAAGCTCGTAGTTGGACGTCTCTCTTTTATGATGTAAAAGTCATATG
>CAMPDV010005208.1:0-32121 GCA_946699065.1 Loxodes magnus
TTTACTTCTTCACTTTTCTAAATACTTATTACTTCTCAAAGCATACTCCTTAAAACTGAAATTCTATCTTCTTTTCTTACTTTACATCTTCACTTTTCTAAATACTTATTACTTCTCAAAGCATACTCCTTAAAACTGAAAATCTATCTTCTTTTCTTACTTTACATCTTCACTTTCTAAATACTTATTACTTCTCAAAGCATACTCTTTTAAAACTGAAAATCTATCTTCTTTTCTTACTTTACTTCTTCACTTTTCAATAGGCTAACTTTCATCTACGAGCATATCTTGACAAACCGAATACAGATTCGTAATTATTATATTATTACTAACATTTTGGATATTCTAACTCATATTTTAGTGCTTGCTACGCAAACTTATCATTAGATATTCTTTTCTTACTTTACTTCTTCACTTTTCAATAGGCTAACTTTCATCTACAAGCATATCTTGACAAATCGAATACAGATTCGTAATTGTGACATAATTACTAACATTTTGGATATTCTAACTCATATTTTAATGCTTGCTACGAATACTTATCATTAGATATACTTTTCTTACTTTACTTCTTCACTTTTCTAAATACTTATTACTTCTCAAAGCATACTCCTTAAAACTGAAATTCTATCTTCTTTTCTTACTTTACATCTTCACTTTTCTAAATACTTATTACTTCTCAAAGCATACTCCTTAAAACTGAAAATCTATCTTCTTTTCTTACTTTACATCTTCACTTTTCTAAATACTTATTACTTCTCAAAGCATACTCTTTTAAAACTGAAATCTATCTTCTTTTCTTACTTTACTTCTTCACTTTTCAATAGGCTAACTTTCATCTACGAGCATATCTTGACAAACCGAATACAGATTCGTAATTATTATATTATTACTAACATTTTGGATATTCTAACTCATATTTTAGTGCTTGCTACGCAAACTTATCATTAGATATTCTTTTCTTACTTTACTTCTTCACTTTTCAATAGGCTAACTTTCATCTACAAGCATATCTTGACAAATCGAATACAGATTCGTAATTGTGACATAATTACTAACATTTTGGATATTCTAACTCATATTTTAATGCTTGCTACGAATACTTATCATTAGATATAACTTTTCTTACTTTACTTCTTCACTTTTCTAATACTTATTACTTCTCAAAGCATACTCCTTAAAACTGAAATTCTATCTTCTTTTCTTACTTTACATCTTCACTTTTCTAAATACTTATTACTTCTCAAAGCATACTCCTTAAACTGAAATCTATCTTCTTTTCTTACTTTACATCTTCACTTTTCTAAATACTTATTACTTCTCAAAGCATACTCTTTTAAAACTGAAATCTATCTTCTTTTCTTACTTTACTTCTTCACTTTTCAATAGGCTAACTTTCATCTACAAGCATATCTTGACAAACCGAATACAGATTCGTAATTATTATATTATTACTAACATTTTGGATATTCTAACTCATATTTTAGTGCTTGCTACGCAAACTTATCATTAGATATTCTTTTCTTACTTTACTTCTTCACTTTTCAATAGGCTAACTTTCATCTACAAGCATATCTTGACAAATCGAATACAGATTCGTAATTGTGACATAATTACTAACATTTTGGATATTCTAACTCATATTTTAATGCTTGCTACGAATACTTATCATTAGATATACTTTTCTTACTTTACTTCTTCACTTTTCTAATACTCTAATTACTTCTCAAAGCATACTCCTTAAAACTGAAAATCTATCTTCTTTTCTTACTTTACTTCTTCACTTTTCAATAGGCTAACTTTCATCTACAAGCATATCTTGACAAACCGAATACAGATTCGTAATTATTATATTATTACTAACATTTTGGATATTCTAACTCATATTTTAATGCTTGCTACGAATACTTATCATTAGATATACTTTTCTTACTTTACTTCTTCACTTTTCTAAATACTTATTACTTCTCAAAGCATACTCTTTTAAAACTGAAAATCTATCTTCTTTTCTTACTTTACTTCTTCACTTTTCAATAGGCTAACTTTCATCTACAAGCATATCTTGACAAATCGAATACAGATTCGTAATTGTGACATAATTACTAACATTTTGGATATTCTAACTCATATTTTAATGCTTGCTACGAATACTTATCATTAGATATACTTTTCTTACTTTACTTCTTCACTTTTCTAAATACTTATTACTTCTCAAAGCATACTCCTTAAAACTGAAATTCTATCTTCTTTTCTTACTTTACATCTTCACTTTTCTAAATACTTATTACTTCTCAAAGCATACTCCTTAAAACTGAAAATCTATCTTCTTTTCTTACTTTACATCTTCACTTTTCTAAATACTTATTACTTCTCAAAGCATACTCTTTTAAAACTGAAAATCTATCTTCTTTTCTTACTTTACTTCTTCACTTTTCAATAGGCTAACTTTCATCTACAAGCATATCTTGACAAACCGAATACAGATTCGTAATTATTATATTATTACTAACATTTTGGATATTCTAACTCATATTTTAGTGCTTGCTACGCAAACTTATCATTAGATATTCTTTTCTTACTTTACTTCTTCACTTTTCAATAGGCTAACTTTCATCTACAAGCATATCTTGACAAATCGAATACAGATTCGTAATTGTGACATAATTACTAACATTTTGGATATTCTAACTCATATTTTAATGCTTGCTACGAATACTTATCATTAGATATACTTTTCTTACTTTACTTCTTCACTTTTCTAAATACTTATTACTTCTCAAAGCATACTCCTTAAAACTGAAAATCTATCTTCTTTTCTTACTTTACTTCTTCACTTTTCTAAATACTTATTACTTCTCAAAGCATACTCCTTAAAACTGAAAATCTATCTTCTTTTCTTACTTTACATCTTCACTTTTCTAAATACTTATTACTTCTCAAAGCATACTCTTTTAAAACTGAAAATCTATCTTCTTTTCTTACTTTACTTCTTCACTTTTCAATAGGCTAACTTTCATCTACAAGCATATCTTGACAAACCGAATACAGATTCGTAATTTATTATATTATTACTAACATTTTGGATATTCTAACTCATATTTTAGTGCTTGCTACGCAAACTTATCATTAGATATTCTTTTCTTACTTTACTTCTTCACTTTTCAATAGGCTAACTTTCATCTACAAGCATATCTTGACAAATCGAATACAGATTCGTAATTGTGACATAATTACTAACATTTTGGATATTCTAACTCATATTTTAATGCTTGCTACGAATACTTATCATTAGATATACTTTTCTTACTTTACTTCTTCACTTTTCTAAATACTTATTACTTCTCAAAGCATACTCCTTAAAACTGAAATTCTATCTTCTTTTCTTACTTTACATCTTCACTTTTCTAAATACTTATTACTTCTCAAAGCATACTCCTTAAAACTGAAAATCTATCTTCTTTTCTTACTTTACATCTTCACTTTTCTAAATACTTATTACTTCTCAAAGCATACTCTTTTAAAACTGAAAATCTATCTTCTTTTCTTACTTTACTTCTTCACTTTTCAATAGGCTAACTTTCATCTACAAGCATATCTTGACAAACCGAATACAGATTCGTAATTATTATATTATTACTAACATTTTGGATATTCTAAACTCATATTTTAGTGCTTGCTACGCAAACTTATCATTAGATATTCTTTTCTTACTTTACTTCTTCACTTTTCAATAGGCTAACTTTCATCTACAAGCATATCTTGACAAATCGAATACAGATTCGTAATTGTGACATAATTACTAACATTTTGGATATTCTAACTCATATTTTAATGCTTGCTACGAATACTTATCATTAGATATACTTTTCTTACTTTACTTCTTCACTTTTCTAAATACTTATTACTTCTCAAAGCATACTCCTTAAAACTGAAATTCTATCTTCTTTTCTTACTTTACATCTTCACTTTTCTAAATACTTATTACTTCTCAAAGCATACTCCTTAAAACTGAAAATCTATCTTCTTTTCTTACTTTACATCTTCACTTTTCTAAATACTTATTACTTCTCAAAGCATACTCTTTTAAAACTGAAAATCTATCTTCTTTTCTTACTTTACTTCTTCACTTTTCAATAGGCTAACTTTCATCTACAAGCATATCTTGACAAACCGAATACAGATTCGTAATTATTATATTATTACTAACATTTTGGATATTCTAACTCATATTTTAGTGCTTGCTACGCAAACTTATCATTAGATATTCTTTTCTTACTTTACTTCTTCACTTTTCAATAGGCTAACTTTCATCTACAAGCATATCTTGACAAATCGAATACAGATTCGTAATTGTGACATAATTACTAACATTTTGGATATTCTAACTCATATTTTAATGCTTGCTACGAATACTTATCATTAGATATACTTTTCTTACTTTACTTCTTCACTTTTCTAAATACTTATTACTTCTCAAAGCATACTCCTTAAAACTGAAATTCTATCTTCTTTTCTTACTTTACATCTTCACTTTTCTAAATACTTATTACTTCTCAAAGCATACTCCTTAAAACTGAAAATCTATCTTCTTTTCTACTTTACATCTTCACTTTTCTAAATACTTATTACTTCTCAAAGCATACTCTTTTAAACTGAAAATCTATCTTCTTTTCTTACTTTACTTCTTCACTTTTCATAGGCTAACTTTCATCTACAAGCATATCTTGACAAACCGAATACAGATTCGTAATTATTATATTATTACTAACATTTTGGATATTCTAACTCATATTTTAGTGCTTGCTACGCAAACTTATCATTAGATATTCTTTTCTTACTTTACTTCTTCACTTTTCAATAGGCTAACTTTCATCTACAAGCATATCTTGACAAATCGAATACAGATTCGTAATTGTGACATAATTACTAACATTTTGGATATTCTAACTCATATTTTAATGCTTGCTACGAATACTTATCATTAGATATACTTTTCTTACTTTACTTCTTCACTTTTCTAATACTTATTACTTCTCAAAGCATACTCCTTAAAACTGAAATTCTATCTTCTTTTCTTACTTTACATCTTCACTTTTCTAAATACTTATTACTTCTCAAAGCATACTCCTTAAAACTGAAAATCTATCTTCTTTTCTTACTTTACATCTTCACTTTTCTAAATACTTATTACTTCTCAAAGCATACTCTTTTAAAACTGAAAATCTATCTTCTTTTCTTACTTTACTTCTTCTCTTTTCAATAGGCTAACTTTCATCTACAAGCATATCTTGACAAACCGAATACAGATTCGTAATTATTATATTATTACTAACATTTTGGATATTCTAACTCATATTTTAGTGCTTGCTACGCAAACTTATCATTAGATATTCTTTTCTTACTTTACTTCTTCACTTTTCAATAGGCTAACTTTCATCTACAAGCATATCTTGACAAATCGAATACAGATTCGTAATTGTGACATAATTACTAACATTTTGGATATTCTAACTCATATTTTAATGCTTGCTACGATTACTTATCATTAGATATACTTTTCTTACTTTACTTCTTCACTTTTCTAAATACTTATTACTTCTCAAAGCATACTCCTTAAACTGAAATTCTATCTTCTTTTCTTACTTTACATCTTCACTTTTCTAAATACTTATTACTTCTCAAAGCATACTCCTTAAAACTGAAAATCTATCTTCTTTTCTTACTTTACATCTTCACTTTTCTAAATACTTATTACTTCTCAAAGCATACTCTTTTAAAACTGAAAATCTATCTTCTTTTCTTACTTTACTTCTTCACTTTTCAATAGGCTAACTTTCATCTACAAGCTATCTTGACAAACCGAATACAGATTCGTAATTATTATATTATTACTAACATTTTGGATATTCTAACTCATATTTTAGTGCTTGCTACGCAAACTTATCATTAGATATTCTTTTCTTACTTTACTTCTTCACTTTTCAATAGGCTAACTTTCATCTACAAGCATATCTTGACAAATCGAATACAGATTCGTAATTGTGACATAATTACTAACATTTTGGATATTCTAACTCATATTTTAATGCTTGCTACGAATACTTATCATTAGATATACTTTTCTTACTTTACTTCTTCACTTTTCTAAATACTTATTACTTCTCAAAGCATACTCCTTAAAACTGAAATTCTATCTTCTTTTCTTACTTTACATCTTCACTTTTCTAAATACTTATTACTTCTCAAAGCATACTCCTTAAAACTGAAAATCTATCTTCTTTTCTTACTTTACATCTTCACTTTTCTAAATACTTATTACTTCTCAAAGCATACTCTTTTAAAACTGAAAAATCTATCTTCTTTTCTTACTTTACTTCTTCACTTTTCAATAGGCTAACTTTCATCTACAAGCATATCTTGACAAACCGAATACAGATTCGTAATTATTATATTATTACTAACATTTTGGATATTCTAACTCATATTTTAGTGCTTGCTACGCAAACTTATCATTAGATATTCTTTTCTTACTTTACTTCTTCACTTTTCAATAGGCTAACTTTCATCTACAAGCATATCTTGACAAATCGAATACAGATTCGTAATTGTGACATAATTACTAACATTTTGGATATTCTAACTCATATTTTAATGCTTGCTACGAATACTTATCATTAGATATACTTTTCTTACTTTACTTCTTCACTTTTCTAAATACTTATTACTTCTCAAAGCATACTCCTTAAAACTGAAATTCTATCTTCTTTTCTTACTTTACATCTTCACTTTTCTAAATACTTATTACTTCTCAAAGCATACTCCTTAAAACTGAAAATCTATCTTCTTTTCTTACTTTACATCTTCACTTTTCTAAATACTTATTACTTCTCAAAGCATACTCTTTTAAACTGAAAATCTATCTTCTTTTCTTACTTTACTTCTTCACTTTTCAATAGGCTAACTTTCATCTACAAGCATATCTTGACAAACCGAATACAGATTCGTAATTATTATATTATTACTAACATTTTGGATATTCTAACTCATATTTTAGTGCTTGCTACGCAAACTTATCATTAGATATTCTTTTCTTACTTTACTTCTTCACTTTTCAATAGGCTAACTTTCATCTACAAGCATATCTTGACAAATCGAATACAGATTCGTAATTGTGACATAATTACTAACATTTTGGATATTCTAACTCATATTTTAATGCTTGCTACGAATACTTATCATTAGATATACTTTTCTTACTTTACTTCTTCACTTTTCTAAATACTTATTACTTCTCAAAGCATACTCCTTAAACTGAAATTCTATCTTCTTTTCTTACTTTACATCTTCACTTTTCTAAATACTTATTACTTCTCAAAGCATACTCCTTAAAACTGAAAATCTATCTTCTTTTCTTACTTTACATCTTCACTTTTCTAAATACTTATTACTTCTCAAAGCATACTCTTTTAAAACTGAAAATCTATCTTCTTTTCTTACTTTACTTCTTCACTTTTCAATAGGCTAACTTTCATCTACAAGCATATCTTGACAAACCGAATACAGATTCGTAATTATTATATTATTACTAACATTTTGGATATTCTAACTCATATTTTAGTGCTTGCTACGCAAACTTATCATTAGATATTCTTTTCTTACTTTACTTCTTCACTTTTCAATAGGCTAACTTTCATCTACAAGCATATCTTGACAAATCGAATACAGATTCGTAATTGTGACATAATTACTAACATTTTGGATATTCTAACTCATATTTTAATGCTTGCTACGAATACTTATCATTAGATATACTTTTCTTACTTTACTTCTTCACTTTTCTAAATACTTATTACTTCTCAAAGCATACTCCTTAAAACTGAAAATCTATCTTCTTTTCTTACTTTACTTCTTCACTTTTCAATAGGCTAACTTTCATCTACAAGCATATCTTGACAAACCGAATACAGATTCGTAATTATTATATTATTACTAACATTTTGGATATTCTAACTCATATTTTAGTGCTTGCTACGCAAACTTATCATTAGATATTCTTTTCTTACTTTACTTCTTCACTTTTCAATAGGCTAACTTTCATCTACAAGCATATCTTGACAAATCGAATACAGATTCGTAATTGTGACATAATTACTAACATTTTGGATATTCTAACTCATATTTTAATGCTTGCTACGAATACTTATCATTAGATATACTTTTCTTACTTTACTTCTTCACTTTCTAAATACTTATTACTTCTCAAAGCATACTCCTTAAAACTGAAATTCTATCTTCTTTTCTTACTTTACATCTTCACTTTTCTAAATACTTATTACTTCTCAAAGCATACTCTTTTAAAACTGAAAATCTATCTTCTTTTCTTACTTTACTTCTTCACTTTTCAATAGGCTAACTTTCATCTACAAGCATATCTTGACAAATCGAATACAGATTCGTAATTGTGACATAATTACTAACATTTTGGATATTCTAACTCATATTTTAATGCTTGCTACGAATACTTATCATTAGATATACTTTTCTTACTTTACTTCTTCACTTTTCTAAATACTTATTACTTCTCAAAGCATACTCCTTAAAACTGAAATTCTATCTTCTTTTCTTACTTTACATCTTCACTTTTCTAAATACTTATAGAAAAGTGAAGATGTAAAGTAAGAAAAGAAGATAGAATTTCAGTTTTAAGGAGTATGCTTTGAGAAGTAATAAGTATTTAGAAAAGTGAAGAAGTAAAGTAAGAAAAGTATATCTAATGATAAGTATTCGTAGCAAGCATTAAAATATGAGTTAGAATATCCAAAATGTTAGTAATTATGTCACAATTACGAATCTGTATTCGATTTGTCAAGATATGCTTGTAGATGAAAGTTAGCCTATTGAAAAGTGAAGAAGTAAAGTAAGAAAAGAAGATAGATTTTCAGTTTTAAAAGAGTATGCTTTGAGAAGTAATAAGTATTTAGAAAAGTGAAGATGTAAAGTAAGAAAAGAAGATAGAATTTCAGTTTTAAGGAGTATGCTTTGAGAAGTAATAAGTATTTAGAAAAGTGAAGAAGTAAAGTAAGAAAAGTATATCTAATGATAAGTATTCGTAGCAAGCATTAAAATATGAGTTAGAATATCCAAAATGTTAGTAATTATGTCACAATTACGAATCTGTATTCGATTTGTCAAGATATGCTTGTAGATGAAGTTAGCCCTATTGAAAAGTGAAGAAGTAAAGTAAGAAAAGAATATCTAATGATAAGTTTGCGTAGCAAGCACTAAAATATGAGTTAGAATATCCAAAATGTTAGTAATAATATAATAATTACGAATCTGTATTCGGTTTGTCAAGATATGCTTGTAGATGAAAGTTAGCCTATTGAAAAGTGAAGAAGTAAAGTAAGAAAAGAAGATAGATTTTCAGTTTTAAGGAGTATGCTTTGAGAAGTAATAAGTATTTAGAAAAGTGAAGAAGTAAAGTAAGAAAAGTATATCTAATGATAAGTATTCGTAGCAAGCATTAAAATATGAGTTAGAATATCCAAAATGTTAGTAATTATGTCACAATTACGAATCTGTATTCGATTTGTCAAGATATGCTTGTAGATGAAAGTTAGCCTATTGAAAAGTGAAGAAGTAAAGTAAGAAAAGAATATCTAATGATAAGTTTGCGTAGCAAGCACTAAAATATGAGTTAGAATATCCAAAATGTTAGTAATAATATAATAATTACGAATCTGTATTCGGTTTGTCAAGATATGCTTGTAGATGAAAGTTAGCCTATTGAAAAGTGAAGAAGTAAAGTAAGAAAAGAAGATAGATTTTCAGTTTTAAAAGAGTATGCTTTGAGAAGTAATAAGTATTTAGAAAAGTGAAGATGTAAAGTAAGAAAAGAAGATAGATTTTCAGTTTTAAGGAGTATGCTTTGAGAAGTAATAAGTATTTAGAAAAGTGAAGATGTAAAGTAAGAAAAGAAGATAGAATTTCAGTTTTAAGGAGTATGCTTTGAGAAGTAATAAGTATTTAGAAAAGTGAAGAAGTAAAGTAAGAAAAGTATATCTAATGATAAGTATTCGTAGCAAGCATTAAAATATGAGTTAGAATATCCAAAATGTTAGTAATTATGTCACAATTACGAATCTGTATTCGATTTGTCAAGATATGCTTGTAGATGAAAGTTAGCCTATTGAAAAGTGAAGAAGTAAAGTAAGAAAAGAATATCTAATGATAAGTTTGCGTAGCAAGCACTAAAATATGAGTTAGAATATCCAAAATGTTAGTAATAATATAATAATTACGAATCTGTATTCGGTTTGTCAAGATATGCTTGTAGATGAAAGTTAGCCTATTGAAAAGTGAAGAAGTAAAGTAAGAAAAGAAGATAGATTTTCAGTTTTAAAAGAGTATGCTTTGAGAAGTAATAAGTATTTAGAAAAGTGAAGATGTAAAGTAAGAAAAGAAGATAGATTTTCAGTTTTAAGGAGTATGCTTTGAGAAGTAATAAGTATTTAGAAAAGTGAAGATGTAAAGTAAGAAAAGAAGATAGAATTTCAGTTTTAAGGAGTATGCTTTGAGAAGTAATAAGTATTTAGAAAAGTGAAGAAGTAAAGTAAGAAAAGTATATCTAATGATAAGTATTCGTAGCAAGCATTAAAATATGAGTTAGAATATCCAAAATGTTAGTAATTATGTCACAATTACGAATCTGTATTCGATTTGTCAAGATATGCTTGTAGATGAAAGTTAGCCTATTGAAAAGTGAAGAAGTAAAGTAAGAAAAGAATATCTAATGATAAGTTTGCGTAGCAAGCACTAAAATATGAGTTAGAATATCCAAAATGTTAGTAATAATATAATAATTACGAATCTGTATTCGGTTTGTCAAGATATGCTTGTAGATGAAAGTTAGCCTATTGAAAAGTGAAGAAGTAAAGTAAGAAAAGAAGATAGATTTTCAGTTTTAAAAGAGTATGCTTTGAGAAGTAATAAGTATTTAGAAAAGTGAAGATGTAAAGTAAGAAAAGAAGATAGATTTTCAGTTTTAAGGAGTATGCTTTGAGAAGTAATAAGTATTTAGAAAAGTGAAGATGTAAAGTAAGAAAAGAAGATAGAATTTCAGTTTTAAGGAGTATGCTTTGAGAAGTAATAAGTATTTAGAAAAGTGAAGAAGTAAAGTAAGAAAAGTATATCTAATGATAAGTATTCGTAGCAAGCATTAAAATATGAGTTAGAATATCCAAAATGTTAGTAATTATGTCACAATTACGAATCTGTATTCGATTTGTCAAGATATGCTTGTAGATGAAAGTTAGCCTATTGAAAAGTGAAGAAGTAAAGTAAGAAAAGAATATCTAATGATAAGTTTGCGTAGCAAGCACTAAAATATGAGTTAGAATATCCAAAATGTTAGTAATAATATAATAATTACGAATCTGTATTCGGTTTGTCAAGATATGCTTGTAGATGAAAGTTAGCCTATTGAAAAGTGAAGAAGTAAAGTAAGAAAAGAAGATAGATTTTCAGTTTTAAAAGAGTATGCTTTGAGAAGTAATAAGTATTTAGAAAAGTGAAGATGTAAAGTAAGAAAGAAGATAGATTTTCAGTTTTAAGGAGTATGCTTTGAGAAGTAATAAGTATTTAGAAAAGTGAAGATGTAAAGTAAGAAAAGAAGATAGAATTTCAGTTTTAAGGAGTATGCTTTGAGAAGTAATAAGTATTTAGAAAAGTGAAGAAGTAAAGTAAGAAAAGTATATCTAATGATAAGTATTCGTAGCAAGCATTAAAATATGAGTTAGAATATCCAAAATGTTAGTAATTATGTCACAATTACGAATCTGTATTCGATTTGTCAAGATATGCTTGTAGATGAAAGTTAGCCTATTGAAAAGTGAAGAAGTAAGTAAGAAAAGAATATCTAATGATAAGTTTGCGTAGCAAGCACTAAAATATGAGTTAGAATATCCAAAATGTTAGTAATAATATAATAATTACGAATCTGTATTCGGTTTGTCAAGATATGCTTGTAGATGAAAGTTAGCCTATTGAAAAGTGAAGAAGTAAAGTAAGAAAAGAAGATAGATTTTCAGTTTTAAAAGAGTATGCTTTGAGAAGTAATAAGTATTTAGAAAAGTGAAGATGTAAAGTAAGAAAAGAAGATAGATTTTCAGTTTTAAGGAGTATGCTTTGAGAAGTAATAAGTATTTAGAAAAGTGAAGATGTAAAGTAAGAAAAGAAGATAGAATTTCAGTTTTAAGGAGTATGCTTTGAGAAGTAATAAGTATTTAGAAAAGTGAAGAAGTAAAGTAAGAAAAGTATATCTAATGATAAGTATTCGTAGCAAGCATTAAAATATGAGTTAGAATATCCAAAATGTTAGTAATTATGTCACAATTACGAATCTGTATTCGATTTGTCAAGATATGCTTGTAGATGAAAGTTAGCCTATTGAAAAGTGAAGAAGTAAAGTAAGAAAAGAATATCTAATGATAAGTTTGCGTAGCAAGCACTAAAATATGAGTTAGAATATCCAAAATGTTAGTAATAATATAATAATTACGAATCTGTATTCGGTTTGTCAAGATATGCTTGTAGATGAAAGTTAGCCTATTGAAAAGTGAAGAAGTAAAGTAAGAAAAGAAGATAGATTTTCAGTTTTAAAAGAGTATGCTTTGAGAAGTAATAAGTATTTAGAAAAGTGAAGATGTAAAGTAAGAAAAGAAGATAGATTTTCAGTTTTAAGGAGTATGCTTTGAGAAGTAATAAGTATTTAGAAAAGTGAAGATGTAAAGTAAGAAAAGAAGATAGAATTTCAGTTTTAAGGAGTATGCTTTGAGAAGTAATAAGTATTTAGAAAAGTGAAGAAGTAAAGTAAGAAAAGTATATCTAATGATAAGTATTCGTAGCAAGCATTAAAATATGAGTTAGAATATCCAAAATGTTAGTAATTATGTCACAATTACGAATCTGTATTCGATTTGTCAAGATATGCTTGTAGATGAAAGTTAGCCTATTGAAAAGTGAAGAAGTAAAGTAAGAAAAGAATATCTAATGATAAGTTTGCGTAGCAAGCACTAAAATATGAGTTAGAATATCCAAAATGTTAGTAATAATATAATAATTACGAATCTGTATTCGGTTTGTCAAGATATGCTTGTAGATGAAAGTTAGCCTATTGAAAAGTGAAGAAGTAAAGTAAGAAAAGAAGATAGATTTTCAGTTTTAAAAGAGTATGCTTTGAGAAGTAATAAGTATTTAGAAAAGTGAAGATGTAAAGTAAGAAAAGAAGATAGATTTTCAGTTTTAAGGAGTATGCTTTGAGAAGTAATAAGTATTTAGAAAAGTGAAGATGTAAAGTAGGAAAGAAGATAGAATTTCAGTTTTAAGGAGTATGCTTTGAGAAGTAATAAGTATTTAGAAAAGTGAAGAAGTAAAGTAAGAAAAGTATATCTAATGATAAGTATTCGTAGCAAGCATTAAAATATGAGTTAGAATATCCAAAATGTTAGTAATTATGTCACAATTACGAATCTGTATTCGATTTGTCAAGATATGCTTGTAGATGAAAGTTAGCCTATTGAAAAGTGAAGAAGTAAAGTAAGAAAAGAATATCTAATGATAAGTTTGCGTAGCAAGCACTAAAATATGAGTTAGAATATCCAAAATGTTAGTAATAATATAATAATTACGAATCTGTATTCGGTTTGTCAAGATATGCTTGTAGATGAAAGTTAGCCTATTGAAAAGTGAAGAAGTAAAGTAAGAAAAGAAGATAGATTTTCAGTTTTAAAAGAGTATGCTTTGAGAAGTAATAAGTATTTAGAAAGTGAAGATGTAAAGTAAGAAAAGAAGATAGATTTTCAGTTTTAAGGAGTATGCTTTGAGAAGTAATAAGTATTTAGAAAAGTGAAGATGTAAAGTAAGAAAAGAAGATAGAATTTCAGTTTTAAGGAGTATGCTTTGAGAAGTAATAAGTATTTAGAAAAGTGAAGAAGTAAAGTAAGAAAAGTATATCTAATGATAAGTATTCGTAGCAAGCATTAAAATATGAGTTAGAATATCCAAAATGTTAGTAATTATGTCACAATTACGAATCTGTATTCGATTTGTCAAGATATGCTTGTAGATGAAAGTTAGCCTATTGAAAAGTGAAGAAGTAAAGTAAGAAAAGAATATCTAATGATAAGTTTGCGTAGCAAGCACTAAAATATGAGTTAGAATATCCAAAATGTTAGTAATAATATAATAATTACGAATCTGTATTCGGTTTGTCAAGATATGCTTGTAGATGAAAGTTAGCCTATTGAAAAGTGAAGAAGTAAAGTAAGAAAAGAAGATAGATTTTCAGTTTTAAAAGAGTATGCTTTGAGAAGTAATAAGTATTTAGAAAAGTGAAGATGTAAAGTAAGAAAAGAAGATAGATTTTCAGTTTTAAGGAGTATGCTTTGAGAAGTAATAAGTATTTAGAAAAGTGAAGAAGTAAAGTAAGAAAAGAAGATAGATTTTCAGTTTTAAGGAGTATGCTTTGAGAAGTAATAAGTATTTAGAAAAGTGAAGAAGTAAAGTAAGAAAAGTATATCTAATGATAAGTATTCGTAGCAAGCATTAAAATATGAGTTAGAATATCCAAAATGTTAGTAATTATGTCACAATTACGAATCTGTATTCGATTTGTCAAGATATGCTTGTAGATGAAAGTTAGCCTATTGAAAAGTGAAGAAGTAAAGTAAGAAAAGAATATCTAATGATAAGTTTGCGTAGCAAGCACTAAAATATGAGTTAGAATATCCAAAATGTTAGTAATAATATAATAATTACGAATCTGTATTCGGTTTGTCAAGATATGCTTGTAGATGAAAGTTAGCCTATTGAAAAGTGAAGAAGTAAAGTAAGAAAAGAAGATAGATTTTCAGTTTTAAAAGAGTATGCTTTGAGAAGTAATAAGTATTTAGAAAAGTGAAGATGTAAAGTAAGAAAAGAAGATAGATTTTCAGTTTTAAGGAGTATGCTTTGAGAAGTAATAAGTATTTAGAAAAGTGAAGATGTAAAGTAAGAAAAGAAGATAGAATTTCAGTTTTAAGGAGTATGCTTTGAGAAGTAATAAGTATTTAGAAAAGTGAAGAAGTAAAGTAAGAAAAGTATATCTAATGATAAGTATTCGTAGCAAGCATTAAAATATGAGTTAGAATATCCAAAATGTTAGTAATTATGTCACAATTACGAATCTGTATTCGATTTGTCAAGATATGCTTGTAGATGAAAGTTAGCCTATTGAAAAGTGAAGAAGTAAAGTAAGAAAAGAAGATAGATTTTCAGTTTTAAAAGAGTATGCTTTGAGAAGTAATAAGTATTTAGAAAGTGAAGAAGTAAAGTAAGAAAAGTATATCTAATGATAAGTATTCGTAGCAAGCATTAAAATATGAGTTAGAATATCCAAAATGTTAGTAATAATATAATAATTACGAATCTGTATTCGGTTTGTCAAGATATGCTTGTAGATGAAAGTTAGCCTATTGAAAAGTGAAGAAGTAAAGTAAGAAAAGAAGATAGATTTTCAGTTTTAAGGAGTATGCTTTGAGAAGTAATAAGTATTTAGAAAAGTGAAGAAGTAAAGTAAGAAAAGTATATCTAATGATAAGTATTCGTAGCAAGCATTAAAATATGAGTTAGAATATCCAAAATGTTAGTAATTATGTCACAATTACGAATCTGTATTCGATTTGTCAAGATATGCTTGTAGATGAAAGTTAGCCTATTGAAAAGTGAAGAAGTAAAGTAAGAAAAGAATATCTAATGATAAGTTTGCGTAGCAAGCACTAAAATATGAGTTAGAATATCCAAAATGTTAGTAATAATATAATAATTACGAATCTGTATTCGGTTTGTCAAGATATGCTTGTAGATGAAAGTTAGCCTATTGAAAAGTGAAGAAGTAAAGTAAGAAAAGAAGATAGATTTTCAGTTTTAAAAGAGTATGCTTTGAGAAGTAATAAGTATTTAGAAAGTGAAGATGTAAAGTAAGAAAAGAAGATAGATTTTCAGTTTTAAGGAGTATGCTTTGAGAAGTAATAAGTATTTAGAAAAGTGAAGATGTAAAGTAAGAAAAGAAGATAGAATTTCAGTTTTAAGGAGTATGCTTTGAGAAGTAATAAGTATTTAGAAAAGTGAAGAAGTAAAGTAAGAAAAGTATATCTAATGATAAGTATTCGTAGCAAGCATTAAAATATGAGTTAGAATATCCAAAATGTTAGTAATTATGTCACAATTACGAATCTGTATTCGATTTGTCAAGATATGCTTGTAGATGAAAGTTAGCCTATTGAAAAGTGAAGAAGTAAAGTAAGAAAAGAATATCTAATGATAAGTTTGCGTAGCAAGCACTAAAATATGAGTTAGAATATCCAAAATGTTAGTAATATATAATAATTACGAATCTGTATTCGGTTTGTCAAGATATGCTCGTAGATGAAAGTTAGCCTATTGAAAAGTGAAGAAGTAAAGTAAGAAAAGAAGATAGATTTTCAGTTTTAAAAGAGTATGCTTTGAGAAGTAATAAGTATTTAGAAAAGTGAAGATGTAAAGTAAGAAAAGAAGATAGATTTTCAGTTTTAAGGAGTATGCTTTGAGAAGTAATAAGTATTTAGAAAAGTGAAGATGTAAAGTAAGAAAAGAAGATAGAATTTCAGTTTTAAGGAGTATGCTTTGAGAAGTAATAAGTATTTAGAAAAGTGAAGAAGTAAAGTAAGAAAAGTATATCTAATGATAAGTATTCGTAGCAAGCATTAAAATATGAGTTAGAATATCCAAAATGTAGTAATTATGTCACAATTACGAATCTGTATTCGATTTGTCAAGATATGCTTGTAGATGAAAGTTAGCCTATTGAAAAGTGAAGAAGTAAAGTAAGAAAAGAATATCTAATGATAAGTTTGCGTAGCAAGCACTAAAATATGAGTTAGAATATCCAAAATGTTAGTAATAATATAATAATTACGAATCTGTATTCGGTTTGTCAAGATATGCTCGTAGATGAAAGTTAGCCTATTGAAAAGTGAAGAAGTAAAGTAAGAAAAGAAGATAGATTTTCAGTTTTAAAAGAGTATGCTTTGAGAAGTAATAAGTATTTAGAAAAGTGAAGATGTAAAGTAAGAAAAGAAGATAGATTTTCAGTTTTAAGGAGTATGCTTTGAGAAGTAATAAGTATTTAGAAAAGTGAAGATGTAAAGTAAGAAAAGAAGATAGAATTTCAGTTTTAAGGAGTATGCTTTGAGAAGTAATAAGTATTTAGAAAAGTGAAGAAGTAAAGTAAGAAAAGTATATCTAATGATAAGTATTCGTAGCAAGCATTAAAATATGAGTTAGAATATCCAAAATGTTAGTAATTATGTCACAATTACGAATCTGTATTCGATTTGTCAAGATATGCTTGTAGATGAAAGTTAGCCTATTGAAAAGTGAAGAAGTAAAGTAAGAAAAGAAGATAGATTTTCAGTTTTAAAAGAGTATGCTTTGAGAAGTAATAAGTATTTAGAAAAGTGAAGATGTAAAGTAAGAAAAGAAGATAGAATTTCAGTTTTAAGGAGTATGCTTTGAGAAGTAATAAGTATTTAGAAAAGTGAAGAAGTAAAGTAAGAAAAGTATATCTAATGATAAGTATTCGTAGCAAGCATTAAAATATGAGTTAGAATATCCAAAATGTTAGTAATTATGTCACAATTACGAATCTGTATTCGATTTGTCAAGATATGCTTGTAGATGAAAGTTAGCCTATTGAAAAGTGAAGAAGTAAAGTAAGAAAAGAATATCTAATGATAAGTTTGCGTAGCAAGCACTAAAATATGAGTTAGAATATCCAAAATGTTAGTAATAATATAATAATTACGAATCTGTATTCGGTTTGTCAAGATATGCTTGTAGATGAAAGTTAGCCTATTGAAAAGTGAAGAAGTAAAGTAAGAAAAGAAGATAGATTTTCAGTTTTAAGGAGTATGCTTTGAGAAGTAATAAGTATTTAGAAAAGTGAAGAAGTAAAGTAAGAAAAGTATATCTAATGATAAGTATTCGTAGCAAGCATTAAAATATGAGTTAGAATATCCAAAATGTTAGTAATTATGTCACAATTACGAATCTGTATTCGATTTGTCAAGATATGCTTGTAGATGAAAGTTAGCCTATTGAAAAGTGAAGAAGTAAAGTAAGAAAAGAATATCTAATGATAAGTTTGCGTAGCAAGCACTAAAATATGAGTTAGAATATCCAAAATGTTAGTAATAATATAATAATTACGAATCTGTATTCGGTTTGTCAAGATATGCTTGTAGATGAAAGTTAGCCTATTGAAAAGTGAAGAAGTAAAGTAAGAAAAGAAGATAGATTTTCAGTTTTAAAAGAGTATGCTTTGAGAAGTAATAAGTATTTAGAAAAGTGAAGATGTAAAGTAAGAAAAGAAGATAGATTTCAGTTTTAAGGAGTATGCTTTGAGAAGTAATAAGTATTTAGAAAAGTGAAGATGTAAAGTAAGAAAAGAAGATAGAATTTCAGTTTTAAGGAGTATGCTTTGAGAAGTAATAAGTATTTAGAAAAGTGAAGAAGTAAAGTAAGAAAAGTATATCTAATGATAAGTATTCGTAGCAAGCATTAAAATATGAGTTAGAATATCCAAAATGTTAGTAATTATGTCACAATTACGAATCTGTATTCGATTTGTCAAGATATGCTTGTAGATGAAAGTTAGCCTATTGAAAAGTGAAGAAGTAAAGTAAGAAAAGAATATCTAATGATAAGTTTGCGTAGCAAGCACTAAAATATGAGTTAGAATATCCAAAATGTTAGTAATAATATAATAATTACGAATCTGTATTCGGTTTGTCAAGATATGCTCGTAGATGAAAGTTAGCCTATTGAAAAGTGAAGAAGTAAAGTAAGAAAAGAAGATAGATTTTCAGTTTTAAAAGAGTATGCTTTGAGAAGTAATAAGTATTTAGAAAAGTGAAGATGTAAAGTAAGAAAAGAAGATAGATTTTCAGTTTTAAGGAGTATGCTTTGAGAAGTAATAAGTATTTAGAAAAGTGAAGAAGTAAAGTAAGAAAAGAAGATAGATTTTCAGTTTTAAGGAGTATGCTTTGAGAAGTAATAAGTATTTAGAAAAGTGAAGAAGTAAAGTAAGAAAAGTATATCTAATGATAAGTATTCGTAGCAAGCATTAAAATATGAGTTAGAATATCCAAAATGTTAGTAATTATGTCACAATTACGAATCTGTATTCGATTTGTCAAGATATGCTTGTAGATGAAAGTTAGCCTATTGAAAAGTGAAGAAGTAAAGTAAGAAAAGAATATCTAATGATAAGTTTGCGTAGCAAGCACTAAAATATGAGTTAGAATATCCAAAATGTTAGTAATAATATAATAATTACGAATCTGTATTCGGTTTGTCAAGATATGCTTGTAGATGAAAGTTAGCCTATTGAAAAGTGAAGAAGTAAAGTAAGAAAAGAAGATAGATTTTCAGTTTTAAAAGAGTATGCTTTGAGAAGTAATAAGTATTTAGAAAAGTGAAGATGTAAAGTAAGAAAAGAAGATAGATTTTCAGTTTTAAGGAGTATGCTTTGAGAAGTAATAAGTATTTAGAAAAGTGAAGATGTAAAGTAAGAAAAGAAGATAGAATTTCAGTTTTAAGGAGTATGCTTTGAGAAGTAATAAGTATTTAGAAAAGTGAAGAAGTAAAGTAAGAAAAGTATATCTAATGATAAGTATTCGTAGCAAGCATTAAAATATGAGTTAGAATATCCAAAATGTTAGTAATTATGTCACAATTACGAATCTGTATTCGATTTGTCAAGATATGCTTGTAGATGAAAGTTAGCCTATTGAAAAGTGAAGAAGTAAAGTAAGAAAAGAATATCTAATGATAAGTTTGCGTAGCAAGCACTAAAATATGAGTTAGAATATCCAAAATGTTAGTAATAATATAATAATTACGAATCTGTATTCGGTTTGTCAAGATATGCTCGTAGATGAAAGTTAGCCTATTGAAAAGTGAAGAAGTAAAGTAAGAAAAGAAGATAGATTTTCAGTTTTAAAAGAGTATGCTTTGAGAAGTAATAAGTATTTAGAAAAGTGAAGATGTAAAGTAAGAAAAGAAGATAGATTTTCAGTTTTAAGGAGTATGCTTTGAGAAGTAATAAGTATTTAGAAAAGTGAAGATGTAAAGTAAGAAAAGAAGATAGAATTTCAGTTTTAAGGAGTATGCTTTGAGAAGTAATAAGTATTTAGAAAAGTGAAGAAGTAAAGTAAGAAAAGTATATCTAATGATAAGTATCGTAGCAAGCATTAAAATATGAGTTAGAATATCCAAAATGTTAGTAATTATGTCACAATTACGAATCTGTATTCGATTTGTCAAGATATGCTTGTAGATGAAAGTAGCCTATTGAAAAGTGAAGAAGTAAAGTAAGAAAAGAATATCTAATGATAAGTTTGCGTAGCAAGCACTAAAATATGAGTTAGAATATCCAAAATGTTAGTAATAATATAATAATTACGAATCTGTATTCGGTTTGTCAAGATATGCTTGTAGATGAAAGTTAGCCTATTGAAAAGTGAAGAAGTAAAGTAAGAAAAGAAGATAGATTTTCAGTTTTAAAAGAGTATGCTTTGAGAAGTAATAAGTATTTAGAAAAGTGAAGATGTAAAGTAAGAAAAGAAGATAGATTTTCAGTTTTAAGGAGTATGCTTTGAGAAGTAATAAGTATTTAGAAAAGTGAAGATGTAAAGTAAGAAAAGAAGATAGAATTTCAGTTTTAAGGAGTATGCTTTGAGAAGTAATAAGTATTTAGAAAAGTGAAGAAGTAAAGTAAGAAAAGTATATCTAATGATAAGTATTCGTAGCAAGCATTAAAATATGAGTTAGAATATCCAAAATGTTAGTAATTATGTCACAATTACGAATCTGTATTCGATTTGTCAAGATATGCTTGTAGATGAAAGTTAGCCTATTGAAAAGTGAAGAAGTAAAGTAAGAAAAGAATATCTAATGATAAGTTTGCGTAGCAAGCACTAAAATATGAGTTAGAATATCCAAAATGTTAGTAATAATATAATAATTACGAATCTGTATTCGGTTTGTCAAGATATGCTTGTAGATGAAAGTTAGCCTATTGAAAAGTGAAGAAGTAAAGTAAGAAAAGAAGATAGATTTTCAGTTTTAAAAGAGTATGCTTTGAGAAGTAATAAGTATTTAGAAAAGTGAAGATGTAAAGTAAGAAAAGAAGATAGATTTTCAGTTTTAAGGAGTATGCTTTGAGAAGTAATAAGTATTTAGAAAAGTGAAGAAGTAAAGTAAGAAAAGAAGATAGATTTTCAGTTTTAAGGAGTATGCTTTGAGAAGTAATAAGTATTTAGAAAAGTGAAGAAGTAAAGTAAGAAAAGTATATCTAATGATAAGTATTCGTAGCAAGCATTAAAATATGAGTTAGAATATCCAAAATGTTAGTAATTATGTCACAATTACGAATCTGTATTCGATTTGTCAAGATATGCTTGTAGATGAAAGTTAGCCTATTGAAAAGTGAAGAAGTAAAGTAAGAAAAGAATATCTAATGATAAGTTTGCGTAGCAAGCACTAAAATATGAGTTAGAATATCCAAAATGTTAGTAATAATATAATAATTACGAATCTGTATTCGGTTTGTCAAGATATGCTTGTAGATGAAAGTTAGCCTATTGAAAAGTGAAGAAGTAAAGTAAGAAAAGAAGATAGATTTTCAGTTTTAAAAGAGTATGCTTTGAGAAGTAATAAGTATTTAGAAAAGTGAAGATGTAAAGTAAGAAAAGAAGATAGATTTTCAGTTTTAAGGAGTATGCTTTGAGAAGTAATAAGTATTTAGAAAAGTGAAGATGTAAAGTAAGAAAAGAAGATAGAATTTCAGTTTTAAGGAGTATGCTTTGAGAAGTAATAAGTATTTAGAAAAGTGAAGAAGTAAAGTAAGAAAAGTATATCTAATGATAAGTATTCGTAGCAAGCATTAAAATATGAGTTAGAATATCCAAAATGTTAGTAATTATGTCACAATTACGAATCTGTATTCGATTTGTCAAGATATGCTTGTAGATGAAAGTTAGCCTATTGAAAAGTGAAGAAGTAAAGTAAGAAAAGAAGATAGATTTTCAGTTTTAAAAGAGTATGCTTTGAGAAGTAATAAGTATTTAGAAAAGTGAAGAAGTAAAGTAAGAAAAGTATATCTAATGATAAGTATTCGTAGCAAGCATTAAAATATGAGTTAGAATATCCAAAATGTTAGTAATAATATAATAATTACGAATCTGTATTCGGTTTGTCAAGATATGCTTGTAGATGAAAGTTAGCCTATTGAAAAGTGAAGAAGTAAGTAAGAAAAGAAGATAGATTTTCAGTTTTAAGGAGTATGCTTTGAGAAGTAATAAGTATTTAGAAAAGTGAAGAAGTAAAGTAAGAAAAGTATATCTAATGATAAGTATTCGTAGCAAGCATTAAAATATGAGTTAGAATATCCAAAATGTTAGTAATTATGTCACAATTACGAATCTGTATTCGATTTGTCAAGATATGCTTGTAGATGAAAGTTAGCCTATTGAAAAGTGAAGAAGTAAAGTAAGAAAAGAATATCTAATGATAAGTTTGCGTAGCAAGCACTAAAATATGAGTTAGAATATCCAAAATGTTAGTAATAATATAATAATTACGAATCTGTATTCGGTTTGTCAAGATATGCTTGTAGATGAAAGTTAGCCTATTGAAAAGTGAAGAAGTAAAGTAAGAAAAGAAGATAGATTTTCAGTTTTAAAAGAGTATGCTTTGAGAAGTAATAAGTATTTAGAAAAGTGAAGATGTAAAGTAAGAAAAGAAGATAGATTTTCAGTTTTAAGGAGTATGCTTTGAGAAGTAATAAGTATTTAGAAAAGTGAAGATGTAAAGTAAGAAAAGAAGATAGAATTTCAGTTTTAAGGAGTATGCTTTGAGAAGTAATAAGTATTTAGAAAAGTGAAGAAGTAAAGTAAGAAAAGTATATCTAATGATAAGTATTCGTAGCAAGCATTAAAATATGAGTTAGAATATCCAAAATGTTAGTAATTATGTCACAATTACGAATCTGTATTCGATTTGTCAAGATATGCTTGTAGATGAAAGTTAGCCTATTGAAAAGTGAAGAAGTAAAGTAAGAAAAGAATATCTAATGATAAGTTTGCGTAGCAAGCACTAAAATATGAGTTAGAATATCCAAAATGTTAGTAATAATATAATAATTACGAATCTGTATTCGGTTTGTCAAGATATGCTCGTAGATGAAAGTTAGCCTATTGAAAAGTGAAGAAGTAAAGTAAGAAAAGAAGATAGATTTTCAGTTTTAAAAAGAGTATGCTTTGAGAAGTAATAAGTATTTAGAAAAGTGAAGATGTAAAGTAAGAAAAGAAGATAGATTTTCAGTTTTAAGGAGTATGCTTTGAGAAGTAATAAGTATTTAGAAAAGTGAAGATGTAAAGTAAGAAAAGAAGATAGAATTTCAGTTTTAAGGAGTATGCTTTGAGAAGTAATAAGTATTAGAAAAGTGAAGAAGTAAAGTAAGAAAAGTATATCTAATGATAAGTATTCGTAGCAAGCATTAAAATATGAGTTAGAATATCCAAAATGTTAGTAATTATGTCACAATTACGAATCTGTATTCGATTTGTCAAGATATGCTTGTAGATGAAAGTTAAGCCTATTGAAAAGTGAAGAAGTAAAGTAAGAAAAGAATATCTAATGATAAGTTTGCGTAGCAAGCACTAAAATATGAGTTAGAATATCCAAAATGTTAGTAATAATATAATAATTACGAAATCTGTATTCGGTTTGTCAAGATATGCTCGTAGATGAAAGTTAGCCTATTGAAAAGTGAAGAAGTAAAGTAAGAAAAGAAGATAGATTTTCAGTTTTAAAAGAGTATGCTTTGAGAAGTAATAAGTATTTAGAAAAGTGAAGATGTAAAGTAAGAAAAGAAGATAGATTTTCAGTTTTAAGGAGTATGCTTTGAGAAGTAATAAGTATTTAGAAAAGTGAAGATGTAAAGTAAGAAAAGAAGATAGAATTTCAGTTTTAAGGAGTATGCTTTGAGAAGTAATAAGTATTTAGAAAAGTGAAGAAGTAAAGTAAGAAAAGTATATCTAATGATAAGTATTCGTAGCAAGCATTAAAATATGAGTTAGAATATCCAAAATGTTAGTAATTATGTCACAATTACGAATCTGTATTCGATTTGTCAAGATATGCTTGTAGATGAAAGTTAGCCTATTGAAAAGTGAAGAAGTAAAGTAAGAAAAGAAGATAGATTTTCAGTTTTAAAAGAGTATGCTTTGAGAAGTAATAAGTATTTAGAAAAGTGAAGATGTAAAGTAAGAAAAGAAGATAGAATTTCAGTTTTAAGGAGTATGCTTTGAGAAGTAATAAGTATTTAGAAAAGTGAAGAAGTAAAGTAAGAAAAGTATATCTAATGATAAGTATTCGTAGCAAGCATTAAAATATGAGTTAGAATATCCAAAATGTTAGTAATTATGTCACAATTACGAATCTGTATTCGATTTGTCAAGATATGCTTGTAGATGAAAGTTAGCCTATTGAAAAGTGAAGAAGTAAAGTAAGAAAAGAATATCTAATGATAAGTTTGCGTAGCAAGCACTAAAATATGAGTTAGAATATCCAAAATGTTAGTAATAATATAATAATTACGAATCTGTATTCGGTTTGTCAAGATATGCTTGTAGATGAAAGTTAGCCTATTGAAAAGTGAAGAAGTAAAGTAAGAAAAGAAGATAGATTTTCAGTTTTAAGGAGTATGCTTTGAGAAGTAATAAGTATTTAGAAAAGTGAAGAAGTAAAGTAAGAAAAGTATATCTAATGATAAGTATTCGTAGCAAGCATTAAAATATGAGTTAGAATATCCAAAATGTTAGTAATTATGTCACAATTACGAATCTGTATTCGATTTGTCAAGATATGCTTGTAGATGAAAGTTAGCCTATTGAAAAGTGAAGAAGTAAAGTAAGAAAAGAATATCTAATGATAAGTTTGCGTAGCAAGCACTAAAATATGAGTTAGAATATCCAAAATGTTAGTAATAATATAATAATTACGAATCTGTATTCGGTTTGTCAAGATATGCTTGTAGATGAAAGTTAGCCTATTGAAAAGTGAAGAAGTAAAGTAAGAAAAGAAGATAGATTTTCAGTTTTAAAAGAGTATGCTTTGAGAAGTAATAAGTATTTAGAAAAGTGAAGATGTAAAGTAAGAAAAGAAGATAGATTTTCAGTTTTAAGGAGTATGCTTTGAGAAGTAATAAGTATTTAGAAAAGTGAAGATGTAAAGTAAGAAAAGAAGATAGAATTTCAGTTTTAAAGGAGTATGCTTTGAGAAGTAATAAGTATTTAGAAAAGTGAAGAAGTAAAGTAAGAAAAGTATATCTAATGATAAGTATTCGTAGCAAGCATTAAAATATGAGTTAGAATATCCAAAATGTTAGTAATTATGTCACAATTACGAATCTGTATTCGATTTGTCAAGATATGCTTGTAGATGAAAGTTAGCCTATTGAAAAGTGAAGAAGTAAAGTAAGAAAAGAATATCTAATGATAAGTTTGCGTAGCAAGCACTAAAATATGAGTTAGAATATCCAAAATGTTAGTAATAATATAATAATTACGAATCTGTATTCGGTTTGTCAAGATATGCTCGTAGATGAAAGTTAGCCTATTGAAAAGTGAAGAAGTAAAGTAAGAAAAGAAGATAGATTTTCAGTTTTAAAAGAGTATGCTTTGAGAAGTAATAAGTATTTAGAAAAGTGAAGATGTAAAGTAAGAAAAGAAGATAGATTTTCAGTTTTAAGGAGTATGCTTTGAGAAGTAATAAGTATTTAGAAAAGTGAAGATGTAAAGTAAGAAAAGAAGATAGAATTTCAGTTTTAAGGAGTATGCTTTGAGAAGTAATAAGTATTTAGAAAAGTGAAGAAGTAAAGTAAGAAAAGTATATCTAATGATAAGTATTCGTAGCAAGCATTAAAATATGAGTTAGAATATCCAAAATGTTAGTAATTATGTCACAATTACGAATCTGTATTCGATTTGTCAAGATATGCTTGTAGATGAAAGTTAGCCTATTGAAAAGTGAAGAAGTAAAGTAAGAAAAGAATATCTAATGATAAGTTTGCGTAGCAAGCACTAAAATATGAGTTAGAATATCCAAAATGTTAGTAATAATATAATAATTACGAATCTGTATTCGGTTTGTCAAGATATGCTTGTAGATGAAAGTTAGCCTATTGAAAAGTGAAGAAGTAAAGTAAGAAAAGAAGATAGATTTTCAGTTTTAAAAGAGTATGCTTTGAGAAGTAATAAGTATTTAGAAAAGTGAAGATGTAAAGTAAGAAAAGAAGATAGAATTTCAGTTTTAAGGAGTATGCTTTGAGAAGTAATAAGTATTTAGAAAAGTGAAGAAGTAAAGTAAGAAAAGTATATCTAATGATAAGTATTCGTAGCAAGCATTAAAATATGAGTTAGAATATCCAAAATGTTAGTAATTATGTCACAATTACGAATCTGTATTCGATTTGTCAAGATATGCTTGTAGATGAAAGTTAGCCTATTGAAAAGTGAAGAAGTAAAGTAAGAAAAGAAGATAGATTTTCAGTTTTAAGGAGTATGCTTTGAGAAGTAATAAGTATTTAGAAAAGTGAAGAAGTAAAGTAAGAAAAGTATATCTAATGATAAGTATTCGTAGCAAGCATTAAAATATGAGTTAGAATATCCAAAATGTTAGTAATTATGTCACAATTACGAATCTGTATTCGATTTGTCAAGATATGCTTGTAGATGAAAGTTAGCCTATTGAAAAGTGAAGAAGTAAAGTAAGAAAAGAATATCTAATGATAAGTTTGCGTAGCAAGCACTAAAATATGAGTTAGAATATCCAAAATGTTAGTAATAATATAATAATTACGAATCTGTATTCGGTTTGTCAAGATATGCTTGTAGATGAAAGTTAGCCTATTGAAAAGTGAAGAAGTAAAGTAAGAAAAGAAGATAGATTTTCAGTTTTAAAAGAGTATGCTTTGAGAAGTAATAAGTATTTAGAAAAGTGAAGATGTAAAGTAAGAAAAGAAGATAGATTTTCAGTTTTAAGGAGTATGCTTTGAGAAGTAATAAGTATTTAGAAAAGTGAAGATGTAAAGTAAGAAAAGAAGATAGAATTTCAGTTTTAAGGAGTATGCTTTGAGAAGTAATAAGTATTTAGAAAAGTGAAGAAGTAAAGTAAGAAAAGTATATCTAATGATAAGTATTCGTAGCAAGCATTAAAATATGAGTTAGAATATCCAAAATGTTAGTAATTATGTCACAATTACGAATCTGTATTCGATTTGTCAAGATATGCTTGTAGATGAAAGTTAGCCTATTGAAAAGTGAAGAAGTAAAGTAAGAAAAGAATATCTAATGATAAGTTTGCGTAGCAAGCACTAAAATATGAGTTAGAATATCCAAAATGTTAGTAATAATATAATAATTACGAATCTGTATTCGGTTTGTCAAGATATGCTCGTAGATGAAAGTTAGCCTATTGAAAAGTGAAGAAGTAAAGTAAGAAAAGAAGATAGATTTTCAGTTTTAAAAGAGTATGCTTTGAGAAGTAATAAGTATTTAGAAAAGTGAAGATGTAAAGTAAGAAAAGAAGATAGATTTTCAGTTTTAAGGAGTATGCTTTGAGAAGTAATAAGTATTTAGAAAAGTGAAGATGTAAAGTAAGAAAAGAAGATAGAATTTCAGTTTTAAGGAGTATGCTTTGAGAAGTAATAAGTATTTAGAAAAGTGAAGAAGTAAAGTAAGAAAAGTATATCTAATGATAAGTATTCGTAGCAAGCATTAAAATATGAGTTAGAATATCCAAAATGTTAGTAATTATGTCACAATTACGAATCTGTATTCGATTTGTCAAGATATGCTTGTAGATGAAAGTTAGCCTATTGAAAAGTGAAGAAGTAAAGTAAGAAAAGAATATCTAATGATAAGTTTGCGTAGCAAGCACTAAAATATGAGTTAGAATATCCAAAATGTTAGTAATAATATAATAATTACGAATCTGTATTCGGTTTGTCAAGATATGCTTGTAGATGAAAGTTAGCCTATTGAAAAGTGAAGAAGTAAAGTAAGAAAAGAAGATAGATTTTCAGTTTTAAAAGAGTATGCTTTGAGAAGTAATAAGTATTTAGAAAAGTGAAGATGTAAAGTAAGAAAAGAAGATAGAATTTCAGTTTTAAGGAGTATGCTTTGAGAAGTAATAAGTATTTAGAAAAGTGAAGAAGTAAAGTAAGAAAAGTATATCTAATGATAAGTATTCGTAGCAAGCATTAAAATATGAGTTAGAATATCCAAAATGTTAGTAATTATGTCACAATTACGAATCTGTATTCGATTTGTCAAGATATGCTTGTAGATGAAAGTTAGCCTATTGAAAAGTGAAGAAGTAAAGTAGAAAAGAATATCTAATGATAAGTTTGCGTAGCAAGCACTAAAATATGAGTTAGAATATCCAAAATGTTAGTAATAATATAATAATTACGAATCTGTATTCGGTTTGTCAAGATATGCTTGTAGATGAAAGTTAGCCTATTGAAAAGTGAAGAAGTAAAGTAAGAAAAGAAGATAGATTTTCAGTTTTAAAAGAGTATGCTTTGAGAAGTAATAAGTATTTAGAAAAGTGAAGATGTAAAGTAAGAAAGAAGATAGATTTTCAGTTTTAAGGAGTATGCTTTGAGAAGTAATAAGTATTTAGAAAAGTGAAGATGTAAAGTAAGAAAAGAAGATAGAATTTCAGTTTTAAGGAGTATGCTTTGAGAAGTAATAAGTATTTAGAAAAGTGAAGAAGTAAAGTAAGAAAAGTATATCTAATGATAAGTATTCGTAGCAAGCATTAAAATATGAGTTAGAATATCCAAAATGTTAGTAATTATGTCACAATTACGAATCTGTATTCGATTTGTCAAGATATGCTTGTAGATGAAAGTTAGCCTATTGAAAAGTGAAGAAGTAAAGTAAGAAAAGAATATCTAATGATAAGTTTGCGTAGCAAGCACTAAAATATGAGTTAGAATATCCAAAATGTTAGTAATAATATAATAATTACGAATCTGTATTCGGTTTGTCAAGATATGCTTGTAGATGAAAGTTAGCCTATTGAAAAGTGAAGAAGTAAAGTAAGAAAAGAAGATAGATTTTCAGTTTTAAAAGAGTATGCTTTGAGAAGTAATAAGTATTTAGAAAAGTGAAGATGTAAAGTAAGAAAAGAAGATAGAATTTCAGTTTTAAGGAGTATGCTTTGAGAAGTAATAAGTATTTAGAAAAGTGAAGAAGTAAAGTAAGAAAAGTATATCTAATGATAAGTATTCGTAGCAAGCATTAAAATATGAGTTAGAATATCCAAAATGTTAGTAATTATGTCACAATTACGAATCTGTATTCGATTTGTCAAGATATGCTTGTAGATGAAAGTTAGCCTATTGAAAAGTGAAGAAGTAAAGTAAGAAAAGAATATCTAATGATAAGTTTTGCGTAGCAAGCACTAAAATATGAGTTAGAATATCCAAAATGTTAGTAATAATATAATAATTACGAATCTGTATTCGGTTTGTCAAGATATGCTTGTAGATGAAAGTTAGCCTATTGAAAAGTGAAGAAGTAAAGTAAGAAAAGAAGATAGATTTTCAGTTTTAAAAGAGTATGCTTTGAGAAGTAATAAGTATTTAGAAAAGTGAAGATGTAAAGTAAGAAAAGAAGATAGATTTTCAGTTTTAAGGAGTATGCTTTGAGAAGTAATAAGTATTTAGAAAAGTGAAGATGTAAAGTAAGAAAAGAAGATAGAATTTCAGTTTTAAGGAGTATGCTTTGAGAAGTAATAAGTATTTAGAAAAGTGAAGAAGTAAAGTAAGAAAAGTATATCTAATGATAAGTATTCGTAGCAAGCATTAAAATATGAGTTAGAATATCCAAAATGTTAGTAATTATGTCACAATTACGAATCTGTATTCGATTTGTCAAGATATGCTTGTAGATGAAAGTTAGCCTATTGAAAAGTGAAGAAGTAAAGTAAGAAAAGAATATCTAATGATAAGTTTGCGTAGCAAGCACTAAAATATGAGTTAGAATATCCAAAATGTTAGTAATAATATAATAATTACGAATCTGTATTCGGTTTGTCAAGATATGCTTGTAGATGAAAGTTAGCCTATTGAAAAGTGAAGAAGTAAAGTAAGAAAAGAAGATAGATTTTCAGTTTAAAAGAGTATGCTTTGAGAAGTAATAAGTATTTAGAAAAGTGAAGATGTAAAGTAAGAAAAGAAGATAGATTTTCAGTTTTAAGGAGTATGCTTTGAGAAGTAATAAGTATTTAGAAAAGTGAAGATGTAAAGTAAGAAAAGAAGATAGAATTTCAGTTTTAAGGAGTATGCTTTGAGAAGTAATAAGTATTTAGAAAAGTGAAGAAGTAAAGTAAGAAAAGTATATCTAATGATAAGTATTCGTAGCAAGCATTAAAATATGAGTTAGAATATCCAAAATGTTAGTAATTATGTCACAATTACGAATCTGTATTCGATTTGTCAAGATATGCTTGTAGATGAAAGTTAGCCTATTGAAAAGTGAAGAAGTAAAGTAAGAAAAGAAGATAGATTTTCAGTTTTAAAAGAGTATGCTTTGAGAAGTAATAAGTATTTAGAAAAGTGAAGATGTAAAGTAAGAAAAGAAGATAGATTTTCAGTTTTAAGGAGTATGCTTTGAGAAGTAATAAGTATTTAGAAAAGTGAAGATGTAAAGTAAGAAAAGAAGATAGAATTTCAGTTTTAAGGAGTATGCTTTGAGAAGTAATAAGTATTTAGAAAAGTGAAGAAGTAAAGTAAGAAAAGTATATCTAATGATAAGTATTCGTAGCAAGCATTAAAATATGAGTTAGAATATCCAAAATGTTAGTAATTATGTCACAATTACGAATCTGTATTCGATTTGTCAAGATATGCTTGTAGATGAAAGTTAGCCTATTGAAAAGTGAAGAAGTAAAGTAAGAAAAGAATATCTAATGATAAGTTTGCGTAGCAAGCACTAAAATATGAGTTAGAATATCCAAAATGTTAGTAATAATATAATAATTACGAATCTGTATTCGGTTTGTCAAGATATGCTTGTAGATGAAAGTTAGCCTATTGAAAAGTGAAGAAGTAAAGTAAGAAAAGAAGATAGATTTTCAGTTTTTAAAAGAGTATGCTTTGAGAAGTAATAAGTATTTAGAAAAGTGAAGATGTAAAGTAAGAAAAGAAGATAGAATTTCAGTTTTAAGGAGTATGCTTTGAGAAGTAATAAGTATTTAGAAAAGTGAAGAAGTAAAGTAAGAAAAGTATATCTAATGATAAGTATTCGTAGCAAGCATTAAAATATGAGTTAGAATATCCAAAATGTTAGTAATTATGTCACAATTACGAATCTGTATTCGATTTGTCAAGATATGCTTGTAGATGAAAGTTAGCCTATTGAAAAGTGAAGAAGTAAAGTAAGAAAAGAATATCTAATGATAAGTTTGCGTAGCAAGCACTAAAATATGAGTTAGAATATCCAAAATGTTAGTAATAATATAATAATTACGAATCTGTATTCGGTTTGTCAAGATATGCTTGTAGATGAAAGTTAGCCTATTGAAAAGTGAAGAAGTAAAGTAAGAAAAGAATATCTAATGATAAGTTTGCGTAGCAAGCACTAAAATATGAGTTAGAATATCCAAAATGTTAGTAATAATATAATAATTACGAATCTGTATTCGGTTTGTCAAGATATGCTTGTAGATGAAAGTTAGCCTATTGAAAAGTGAAGAAGTAAAGTAAGAAAAGAAGATAGATTTTCAGTTTTAAAAGAGTATGCTTTGAGAAGTAATAAGTATTTAGAAAAGTGAAGATGTAAAGTAAGAAAAGAAGATAGATTTTCAGTTTTAAGGAGTATGCTTTGAGAAGTAATAAGTATTTAGAAAAGTGAAGATGTAAAGTAAGAAAAGAAGATAGAATTTCAGTTTTAAGGAGTATGCTTT
>CAMPDV010005209.1:0-26181 GCA_946699065.1 Loxodes magnus
GCATACTCCTTAAAACTGAAATTCTATCTTCTTTTCTTACTTTACTTCTTCACTTTTCTAAATACTTATTACTTATCAAAGCATACTCCTTAAAACTGAAATTCTATCTTCTTTTCTTACTTTACTTCTTCACTTTTCTAAATACTTATTACTTATCAAAGCATACTCCTTAAAACTGAAATTCTATCTTCTTTTCTTACTTTACTTCTTCACTTTTCTAAATACTTATTACTTATCAAAGATATATCTTAAAACTTATCATTCAATCTTCTTTTCTTACTTAATTTCTTCACTTTTCTAAATACTTATTACTTATCAAAGATATATCTTAAAACTTATCATTCAATCTTCTTTTCTTACTTAATTTCTTCACTTTTCTAAATACTTATTACTTCTCAAAGCATACTCCTTAAAACTGAAATTCTATCTTCTTTTCTTACTTTACTTCTTCACTTTTCTAAATACTTATTACTTATCAAAGCATACTCCTTAAAACTGAAATTCTATCTTCTTTTCTTACTTTACTTCTTCACTTTTCTAAATACTTATTACTTATCAAAGCATACTCCTTAAAACTGAAATTCTATCTTCTTTTCTTACTTTACTTCTTCACTTTTCTAAATACTTATTACTTATCAAAGCATACTCCTTAAAACTGAAATTCTATCTTCTTTTCTTACTTTACTTCTTCACTTTTCTAAATACTTATTACTTATCAAAGATATATCTTAAAACTTATCATTCAATCTTCTTTTCTTACTTAATTTCTTCACTTTTCTAAATACTTATTACTTATCAAAGATATATCTTAAAACTTATCATTCAATCTTCTTTTCTTACTTAATTTCTTCACTTTTCTAAATACTTATTACTTCTCAAAGCATACTCCTTAAAACTGAAATTCTATCTTCTTTTCTTACTTTACTTCTTCACTTTTCTAAATACTTATTACTTATCAAAGCATACTCCTTAAAACTGAAATTCTATCTTCTTTTCTTACTTTACTTCTTCACTTAGCAATAGCTAACTTTCATCTACAAGCATATCTTGACAAAACGAATACAGATTCTTAATAGAGACATAATAACTAACATTTTGGATATTCAAACTTATATTTTAATGCTTGCTACGAAAACTTATCATTAGATATTCTTTTCTTACTTTACTTCTTCACTTTTCTAAATACTTATTACTTATCAAAGCATACTCCTTAAAACTGAAATTCTATCTTCTTTTCTTACTTTACTTCTTCACTTTTCTAAATACTTATTACTTATCAAAGCATACTCCTTAAAACTGAAATTCTATCTTCTTTTCTTACTTTACTTCTTCACTTTTCTAAATACTTATTACTTATCAAAGCATACTCCTTAAAACTGAAATTCTATCTTCTTTTCTTACTTTACTTCTTCACTTAGCAATAGCTAACTTTCATCTACAAGCATATCTTGACAAAACGAATACAGATTCTTAATAGAGACATAATAACTAACATTTTGGATATTCAAACTTATATTTTAATGCTTGCTACGAAAACTTATCATTAGATATTCTTTTCTTACTTTACTTCTTCACTTTTCTAAATACTTATTACTTATCAAAGCATACTCCTTAAAACTGAAATTCTATCTTCTTTTCTTACTTTACTTCTTCACTTTTCTAAATACTTATTACTTATCAAAGCATACTCCTTAAAACTGAAATTCTATCTTCTTTTCTTACTTTACTTCTTCACTTTTCTAAATACTTATTACTTATCAAAGCATACTCCTTAAAACTGAAATTCTATCTTCTTTTCTTACTTAATTTCTTCACTTTTCTAAATACTTATTACTTATCAAAGCATACTCCTTAAAACTGAAATTCTATCTTCTTTTCTTACTTAATTTCTTCACTTTTCTAAATACTTATTACTTATCAAAGATATATCTTAAAACTTATCATTCAATCTTCTTTTCTTACTTAATTTCTTCACTTTTCTAAATACTTATTACTTCTCAAAGCATACTCCTTAAAACTGAAATTCTATCTTCTTTTCTTACTTTACTTCTTCACTTTTCTAAATACTTATTACTTATCAAAGCATACTCCTTAAAACTGAAATTCTATCTTCTTTTCTTACTTTACTTCTTCACTTTTCTAAATACTTATTACTTATCAAAGCATACTCCTTAAAACTGAAATTCTATCTTCTTTTCTTACTTTACTTCTTCACTTTTCTAAATACTTATTACTTATCAAAGCATACTCCTTAAAACTGAAATTCTATCTTCTTTTCTTACTTTACTTCTTCACTTAGCAATAGCTAACTTTCATCTACAAGCATATCTTGACAAAACGAATACAGATTCTTAATAGAGACATAATAACTAACATTTTGGATATTCAAACTTATATTTTAATGCTTGCTACGAAAACTTATCATTAGATATTCTTTTCTTACTTTACTTCTTCACTTTTCTAAATACTTATTACTTATCAAAGCATACTCCTTAAAACTGAAATTCTATCTTCTTTTCTTACTTTACTTCTTCACTTTTCTAAATACTTATTACTTATCAAAGATATATCTTAAAACTTATCATTCAATCTTCTTTTCTTACTTAATTTCTTCACTTTTCTAAATACTTATTACTTATCAAAGATATATCTTAAAACTTATCATTCAATCTTCTTTTCTTACTTTACTTCTTCACTTTTCTAAATACTTATTACTTATCAAAGATATATCTTAAAACTTATCATTCAATCTTCTTTTCTTACTTAATTTCTTCACTTTTCTAAATACTTATTACTTCTCAAAGCATACTCCTTAAAACTGAAATTCTATCTTCTTTTCTTACTTTACTTCTTCACTTTTCTAAATACTTATTACTTATCAAAGCATACTCCTTAAAACTGAAATTCTATCTTCTTTTCTTACTTTACTTCTTCACTTTTCTAAATACTTATTACTTATCAAAGCATACTCCTTAAAACTGAAATTCTATCTTCTTTTCTTACTTTACTTCTTCACTTAGCAATAGCTAACTTTCATCTACAAGCATATCTTGACAAAACGAATACAGATTCTTAATAGAGACATAATAACTAACATTTTGGATATTCAAACTTATATTTTAATGCTTGCTACGAAAACTTATCATTAGATATTCTTTTCTTACTTTACTTCTTCACTTTTCTAAATACTTATTACTTCTCAAAGCATACTCCTTAAAACTGAAATTCTATCTTCTTTTCTTACTTAATTTCTTCACTTTTCTAAATACTTATTACTTCTCAAAGCATACTCCTTAAAACTGAAATTCTATCTTCTTTTCTTACTTTACTTCTTCACTTTTCTAAATACTTATTACTTATCAAAGCATACTCCTTAAAACTGAAATTCTATCTTCTTTTCTTACTTTACTTCTTCACTTAGCAATAGCTAACTTTCATCTACAAGCATATCTTGACAAAACGAATACAGATTCTTAATAGAGACATAATAACTAACATTTTGGATATTCAAACTTATATTTTAATGCTTGCTACGAAAACTTATCATTAGATATTCTTTTCTTACTTTACTTCTTCACTTTTCTAAATACTTATTACTTCTCAAAGCATACTCCTTAAAACTGAAATTCTATCTTCTTTTCTTACTTAATTTCTTCACTTTTCTAAATACTTATTACTTCTCAAAGCATACTCCTTAAAACTGAAATTCTATCTTCTTTTCTTACTTTACTTCTTCACTTTTCTAAATACTTATTACTTATCAAAGCATACTCCTTAAAACTGAAATTCTATCTTCTTTTCTTACTTTACTTCTTCACTTAGCAATAGCTAACTTTCATCTACAAGCATATCTTGACAAAACGAATACAGATTCTTAATAGAGACATAATAACTAACATTTTGGATATTCAAACTTATATTTTAATGCTTGCTACGAAAACTTATCATTAGATATTCTTTTCTTACTTTACTTCTTCACTTTTCTAAATACTTATTACTTATCAAAGCATACTCCTTAAAACTGAAATTCTATCTTCTTTTCTTACTTTACTTCTTCACTTTTCTAAATACTTATTACTTATCAAAGCATACTCCTTAAAACTGAAATTCTATCTTCTTTTCTTACTTTACTTCTTCACTTTTCTAAATACTTATTACTTATCAAAGCATACTCCTTAAAACTGAAATTCTATCTTCTTTTCTTACTTAATTTCTTCACTTTTCTAAATACTTATTACTTATCAAAGATATATCTTAAAACTTATCATTCAATCTTCTTTTCTTACTTAATTTCTTCACTTTTCTAAATACTTATTACTTCTCAAAGCATACTCCTTAAAACTGAAATTCTATCTTCTTTTCTTACTTTACTTCTTCACTTTTCTAAATACTTATTACTTATCAAAGCATACTCCTTAAAACTGAAATTCTATCTTCTTTTCTTACTTTACTTCTTCACTTTTCTAAATACTTATTACTTATCAAAGCATACTCCTTAAAACTGAAATTCTATCTTCTTTTCTTACTTTACTTCTTCACTTTTCTAAATACTTATTACTTATCAAAGCATACTCCTTAAAACTGAAATTCTATCTTCTTTTCTTACTTTACTTCTTCACTTAGCAATAGCTAACTTTCATCTACAAGCATATCTTGACAAAACGAATACAGATTCTTAATAGAGACATAATAACTAACATTTTGGATATTCAAACTTATATTTTAATGCTTGCTACGAAAACTTATCATTAGATATTCTTTTCTTACTTTACTTCTTCACTTTTCTAAATACTTATTACTTATCAAAGCATACTCCTTAAAACTGAAATTCTATCTTCTTTTCTTACTTTACTTCTTCACTTTTCTAAATACTTATTACTTATCAAAGATATATCTTAAAACTTATCATTCAATCTTCTTTTCTTACTTAATTTCTTCACTTTTCTAAATACTTATTACTTATCAAAGATATATCTTAAAACTTATCATTCAATCTTCTTTTCTTACTTTACTTCTTCACTTTTCTAAATACTTATTACTTATCAAAGATATATCTTAAAACTTATCATTCAATCTTCTTTTCTTACTTAATTTCTTCACTTTTCTAAATACTTATTACTTCTCAAAGCATACTCCTTAAAACTGAAATTCTATCTTCTTTTCTTACTTTACTTCTTCACTTTTCTAAATACTTATTACTTATCAAAGCATACTCCTTAAAACTGAAATTCTATCTTCTTTTCTTACTTTACTTCTTCACTTTTCTAAATACTTATTACTTATCAAAGCATACTCCTTAAAACTGAAATTCTATCTTCTTTTCTTACTTTACTTCTTCACTTAGCAATAGCTAACTTTCATCTACAAGCATATCTTGACAAAACGAATACAGATTCTTAATAGAGACATAATAACTAACATTTTGGATATTCAAACTTATATTTTAATGCTTGCTACGAAAACTTATCATTAGATATTCTTTTCTTACTTTACTTCTTCACTTTTCTAAATACTTATTACTTATCAAAGATATATCTTAAAACTGAAATTCTATCTTCTTTTCTTACTTAATTTCTTCACTTTTCTAAATACTTATTACTTATCAAAGATATATCTTAAAACTTATCATTCAATCTTCTTTTCTTACTTAATTTCTTCACTTTTCTAAATACTTATTACTTCTCAAAGCATACTCCTTAAAACTGAAATTCTATCTTCTTTTCTTACTTTACTTCTTCACTTTTCTAAATACTTATTACTTATCAAAGCATACTCCTTAAAACTGAAATTCTATCTTCTTTTCTTACTTTACTTCTTCACTTTTCTAAATACTTATTACTTATCAAAGCATACTCCTTAAAACTGAAATTCTATCTTTTTTTTTACTTTACTTCTTCACTTTTCTAAATACTTATTACTTATCAAAGCATACTCCTTAAAACTGAAATTCTATCTTCTTTTCTTACTTTACTTCTTCACTTTTCTAAATACTTATTACTTATCAAAGATATATCTTAAAACTTATCATTCAATCTTCTTTTCTTACTTTACTTCTTCACTTTTCTAAATACTTATTACTTATCAAAGATATATCTTAAAACTTATCATTCAATCTTCTTTTCTTACTTAATTTCTTCACTTTTCTAAATACTTATTACTTATCAAAGATATATCTTAAAACTTATCATTCAATCTTCTTTTCTTACTTAATTTCTTCACTTTTCTAAATACTTATTACTTCTCAAAGCATACTCCTTAAAACTGAAATTCTATCTTCTTTTCTTACTTTACTTCTTCACTTTTCTAAATACTTATTACTTATCAAAGCATATCCTTAAAACTGAAATTCTATCTTCTTTTCTTACTTTACTTCTTCACTTAGCAATAGCTAACTTTCATCTACAAGCATATCTTGACAAAACGAATACAGATTCTTAATAGAGACATAATAACTAACATTTTGGATATTCAAACTTATATTTTAATGCTTGCTACGAAAACTTATCATTAGATATTCTTTTCTTACTTTACTTCTTCACTTTTCTAAATACTTATTACTTATCAAAGCATACTCCTTAAAACTGAAATTCTATCTTCTTTTCTTACTTTACTTCTTCACTTTTCTAAATACTTATTACTTATCAAAGCATACTCCTTAAAACTGAAATTCTATCTTCTTTTCTTACTTTACTTCTTCACTTTTCTAAATACTTATTACTTATCAAAGCATACTCCTTAAAACTGAAATTCTATCTTCTTTTCTTACTTTACTTCTTCACTTTTCTAAATACTTATTACTTATCAAAGCATACTCCTTAAAACTGAAATTCTATCTTCTTTTCTTACTTAATTTCTTCACTTTTCTAAATACTTATTACTTATCAAAGATATATCTTAAAACTTATCATTCAATCTTCTTTTCTTACTTAATTTCTTCACTTTTCTAAATACTTATTACTTCTCAAAGCATACTCCTTAAAACTGAAATTCTATCTTCTTTTCTTACTTTACTTCTTCACTTTTCTAAATACTTATTACTTATCAAAGCATACTCCTTAAAACTGAAATTCTATCTTCTTTTCTTACTTTACTTCTTCACTTTTCTAAATACTTATTACTTATCAAAGCATACTCCTTAAAACTGAAATTCTATCTTCTTTTCTTACTTTACTTCTTCACTTTTCTAAATACTTATTACTTATCAAAGCATACTCCTTAAAACTGAAATTCTATCTTCTTTTCTTACTTTACTTCTTCACTTAGCAATAGCTAACTTTCATCTACAAGCATATCTTGACAAAACGAATACAGATTCTTAATAGAGACATAATAACTAACATTTTGGATATTCAAACTTATATTTTAATGCTTGCTACGAAAACTTATCATTAGATATTCTTTTCTTACTTTACTTCTTCACTTTTCTAAATACTTATTACTTATCAAAGCATACTCCTTAAAACTGAAATTCTATCTTCTTTTCTTACTTTACTTCTTCACTTTTCTAAATACTTATTACTTATCAAAGCATACTCCTTAAAACTGAAATTCTATCTTCTTTTCTTACTTTACTTCTTCACTTTTCTAAATACTTATTACTTATCAAAGCATACTCCTTAAAACTGAAATTCTATCTTCTTTTCTTACTTTACTTCTTCACTTTTCTAAATACTTATTACTTATCAAAGCATACTCCTTAAAACTGAAATTCTATCTTCTTTTCTTACTTAATTTCTTCACTTTTCTAAATACTTATTACTTATCAAAGATATATCTTAAAACTTATCATTCAATCTTCTTTTCTTACTTAATTTCTTCACTTTTCTAAATACTTATTACTTCTCAAAGCATACTCCTTAAAACTGAAATTCTATCTTCTTTTCTTACTTTACTTCTTCACTTTTCTAAATACTTATTACTTATCAAAGCATACTCCTTAAAACTGAAATTCTATCTTCTTTTCTTACTTTACTTCTTCACTTTTCTAAATACTTATTACTTATCAAAGCATACTCCTTAAAACTGAAATTCTATCTTCTTTTCTTACTTTACTTCTTCACTTTTCTAAATACTTATTACTTATCAAAGCATACTCCTTAAAACTGAAATTCTATCTTCTTTTCTTACTTTACTTCTTCACTTAGCAATAGCTAACTTTCATCTACAAGCATATCTTGACAAAACGAATACAGATTCTTAATAGAGACATAATAACTAACATTTTGGATATTCAAACTTATATTTTAATGCTTGCTACGAAAACTTATCATTAGATATTCTTTTCTTACTTTACTTCTTCACTTTTCTAAATACTTATTACTTATCAAAGCATACTCCTTAAAACTGAAATTCTATCTTCTTTTCTTACTTTACTTCTTCACTTTTCTAAATACTTATTACTTATCAAAGATATATCTTAAAACTTATCATTCAATCTTCTTTTCTTACTTAATTTCTTCACTTTTCTAAATACTTATTACTTATCAAAGATATATCTTAAAACTTATCATTCAATCTTCTTTTCTTACTTTACTTCTTCACTTTTCTAAATACTTATTACTTATCAAAGATATATCTTAAAACTTATCATTCAATCTTCTTTTCTTACTTAATTTCTTCACTTTTCTAAATACTTATTACTTCTCAAAGCATACTCCTTAAAACTGAAATTCTATCTTCTTTTCTTACTTTACTTCTTCACTTTTCTAAATACTTATTACTTATCAAAGCATACTCCTTAAAACTGAAATTCTATCTTCTTTTCTTACTTTACTTCTTCACTTTTCTAAATACTTATTACTTATCAAAGCATACTCCTTAAAACTGAAATTCTATCTTCTTTTCTTACTTTACTTCTTCACTTTTCTAAATACTTATTACTTATCAAAGCATACTCCTTAAAACTGAAATTCTATCTTCTTTTCTTACTTTACTTCTTCACTTAGCAATAGCTAACTTTCATCTACAAGCATATCTTGACAAAACGAATACAGATTCTTAATAGAGACATAATAACTAACATTTTGGATATTCAAACTTATATTTTAATGCTTGCTACGAAAACTTATCATTAGATATTCTTTTCTTACTTTACTTCTTCACTTTTCTAAATACTTATTACTTATCAAAGCATACTCCTTAAAACTGAAATTCTATCTTCTTTTCTTACTTTACTTCTTCACTTTTCTAAATACTTATTACTTATCAAAGATATATCTTAAAACTTATCATTCAATCTTCTTTTCTTACTTAATTTCTTCACTTTTCTAAATACTTATTACTTATCAAAGATATATCTTAAAACTTATCATTCAATCTTCTTTTCTTACTTTACTTCTTCACTTTTCTAAATACTTATTACTTATCAAAGATATATCTTAAAACTTATCATTCAATCTTCTTTTCTTACTTAATTTCTTCACTTTTCTAAATACTTATTACTTCTCAAAGCATACTCCTTAAAACTGAAATTCTATCTTCTTTTCTTACTTTACTTCTTCACTTTTCTAAATACTTATTACTTATCAAAGCATACTCCTTAAAACTGAAATTCTATCTTCTTTTCTTACTTTACTTCTTCACTTAGCAATAGCTAACTTTCATCTACAAGCATATCTTGACAAAACGAATACAGATTCTTAATAGAGACATAATAACTAACATTTTGGATATTCAAACTTATATTTTAATGCTTGCTACGAAAACTTATCATTAGATATTCTTTTCTTACTTTACTTCTTCACTTTTCTAAATACTTATTACTTATCAAAGCATACTCCTTAAAACTGAAATTCTATCTTCTTTTCTTACTTTACTTCTTCACTTTTCTAAATACTTATTACTTATCAAAGATATATCTTAAAACTTATCATTCAATCTTCTTTTCTTACTTAATTTCTTCACTTTTCTAAATACTTATTACTTATCAAAGATATATCTTAAAACTTATCATTCAATCTTCTTTTCTTACTTTACTTCTTCACTTTTCTAAATACTTATTACTTATCAAAGATATATCTTAAAACTTATCATTCAATCTTCTTTTCTTACTTAATTTCTTCACTTTTCTAAATACTTATTACTTATCAAAGATATATCTTAAAACTTATCATTCAATCTTCTTTTCTTACTTAATTTCTTCACTTTTCTAAATACTTATTACTTCTCAAAGCATACTCCTTAAAACTGAAATTCTATCTTCTTTTCTTACTTTACTTCTTCACTTTTCTAAATACTTATTACTTATCAAAGCATACTCCTTAAAACTGAAATTCTATCTTCTTTTCTTACTTTACTTCTTCACTTAGCAATAGCTAACTTTCATCTACAAGCATATCTTGACAAAACGAATACAGATTCTTAATAGAGACATAATAACTAACATTTTGGATATTCAAACTTATATTTTAATGCTTGCTACGAAAACTTATCATTAGATATTCTTTTCTTACTTTACTTCTTCACTTTTCTAAATACTTATTACTTATCAAAGCATACTCCTTAAAACTGAAATTCTATCTTCTTTTCTTACTTTACTTCTTCACTTTTCTAAATACTTATTACTTATCAAAGATATATCTTAAAACTTATCATTCAATCTTCTTTTCTTACTTAATTTCTTCACTTTTCTAAATACTTATTACTTATCAAAGATATATCTTAAAACTTATCATTCAATCTTCTTTTCTTACTTTACTTCTTCACTTTTCTAAATACTTATTACTTATCAAAGATATATCTTAAAACTTATCATTCAATCTTCTTTTCTTACTTAATTTCTTCACTTTTCTAAATACTTATTACTTCTCAAAGCATACTCCTTAAAACTGAAATTCTATCTTCTTTTCTTACTTTACTTCTTCACTTTTCTAAATACTTATTACTTATCAAAGCATACTCCTTAAAACTGAAATTCTATCTTCTTTTCTTACTTTACTTCTTCACTTTTCTAAATACTTATTACTTATCAAAGCATACTCCTTAAAACTGAAATTCTATCTTCTTTTCTTACTTTACTTCTTCACTTAGCAATAGCTAACTTTCATCTACAAGCATATCTTGACAAAACGAATACAGATTCTTAATAGAGACATAATAACTAACATTTTGGATATTCAAACTTATATTTTAATGCTTGCTACGAAAACTTATCATTAGATATTCTTTTCTTACTTTACTTCTTCACTTTTCTAAATACTTATTACTTATCAAAGCATACTCCTTAAAACTGAAATTCTATCTTCTTTTCTTACTTTACTTCTTCACTTTTCTAAATACTTATTACTTATCAAAGATATATCTTAAAACTTATCATTCAATCTTCTTTTCTTACTTAATTTCTTCACTTTTCTAAATACTTATTACTTATCAAAGATATATCTTAAAACTTATCATTCAATCTTCTTTTCTTACTTTACTTCTTCACTTTTCTAAATACTTATTACTTATCAAAGATATATCTTAAAACTTATCATTCAATCTTCTTTTCTTACTTAATTTCTTCACTTTTCTAAATACTTATTACTTATCAAAGATATATCTTAAAACTTATCATTCAATCTTCTTTTCTTACTTAATTTCTTCACTTTTCTAAATACTTATTACTTCTCAAAGCATACTCCTTAAAACTGAAATTCTATCTTCTTTTCTTACTTTACTTCTTCACTTTTCTAAATACTTATTACTTATCAAAGCATACTCCTTAAAACTGAAATTCTATCTTCTTTTCTTACTTTACTTCTTCACTTAGCAATAGCTAACTTTCATCTACAAGCATATCTTGACAAAACGAATACAGATTCTTAATAGAGACATAATAACTAACATTTTGGATATTCAAACTTATATTTTAATGCTTGCTACGAAAACTTATCATTAGATATTCTTTTCTTACTTTACTTCTTCACTTTTCTAAATACTTATTACTTATCAAAGCATACTCCTTAAAACTGAAATTCTATCTTCTTTTCTTACTTTACTTCTTCACTTTTCTAAATACTTATTACTTATCAAAGATATATCTTAAAACTTATCATTCAATCTTCTTTTCTTACTTAATTTCTTCACTTTTCTAAATACTTATTACTTATCAAAGATATATCTTAAAACTTATCATTCAATCTTCTTTTCTTACTTTACTTCTTCACTTTTCTAAATACTTATTACTTATCAAAGATATATCTTAAAACTTATCATTCAATCTTCTTTTCTTACTTAATTTCTTCACTTTTCTAAATACTTATTACTTCTCAAAGCATACTCCTTAAAACTGAAATTCTATCTTCTTTTCTTACTTTACTTCTTCACTTTTCTAAATACTTATTACTTATCAAAGCATACTCCTTAAAACTGAAATTCTATCTTCTTTTCTTACTTTACTTCTTCACTTTTCTAAATACTTATTACTTATCAAAGCATACTCCTTAAAACTGAAATTCTATCTTCTTTTCTTACTTTACTTCTTCACTTAGCAATAGCTAACTTTCATCTACAAGCATATCTTGACAAAACGAATACAGATTCTTAATAGAGACATAATAACTAACATTTTGGATATTCAAACTTATATTTTAATGCTTGCTACGAAAACTTATCATTAGATATTCTTTTCTTACTTTACTTCTTCACTTTTCTAAATACTTATTACTTATCAAAGATATATCTTAAAACTGAAATTCTATCTTCTTTTCTTACTTAATTTCTTCACTTTTCTAAATACTTATTACTTATCAAAGATATATCTTAAAACTTATCATTCAATCTTCTTTTCTTACTTAATTTCTTCACTTTTCTAAATACTTATTACTTCTCAAAGCATACTCCTTAAAACTGAAATTCTATCTTCTTTTCTTACTTTACTTCTTCACTTTTCTAAATACTTATTACTTATCAAAGCATACTCCTTAAAACTGAAATTCTATCTTCTTTTCTTACTTTACTTCTTCACTTTTCTAAATACTTATTACTTATCAAAGCATACTCCTTAAAACTGAAATTCTATCTTTTTTTTTACTTTACTTCTTCACTTTTCTAAATACTTATTACTTATCAAAGCATACTCCTTAAAACTGAAATTCTATCTTCTTTTCTTACTTTACTTCTTCACTTTTCTAAATACTTATTACTTATCAAAGATATATCTTAAAACTTATCATTCAATCTTCTTTTCTTACTTAATTTCTTCACTTTTCTAAATACTTATTACTTATCAAAGATATATCTTAAAACTTATCATTCAATCTTCTTTTCTTACTTAATTTCTTCACTTTTCTAAATACTTATTACTTATCAAAGATATATCTTAAAACTTATCATTCAATCTTCTTTTCTTACTTAATTTCTTCACTTTTCTAAATACTTATTACTTCTCAAAGCATACTCCTTAAAACTGAAATTCTATCTTCTTTTCTTACTTTACTTCTTCACTTTTCTAAATACTTATTACTTATCAAAGCATACTCCTTAAAACTGAAATTCTATCTTCTTTTCTTACTTTACTTCTTCACTTAGCAATAGCTAACTTTCATCTACAAGCATATCTTGACAAAACGAATACAGATTCTTAATAGAGACATAATAACTAACATTTTGGATATTCAAACTTATATTTTAATGCTTGCTACGAAAACTTATCATTAGATATTCTTTTCTTACTTTACTTCTTCACTTTTCTAAATACTTATTACTTATCAAAGCATACTCCTTAAAACTGAAATTCTATCTTCTTTTCTTACTTTACTTCTTCACTTTTCTAAATACTTATTACTTATCAAAGATATATCTTAAAACTTATCATTCAATCTTCTTTTCTTACTTAATTTCTTCACTTTTCTAAATACTTATTACTTATCAAAGATATATCTTAAAACTTATCATTCAATCTTCTTTTCTTACTTTACTTCTTCACTTTTCTAAATACTTATTACTTATCAAAGATATATCTTAAAACTTATCATTCAATCTTCTTTTCTTACTTAATTTCTTCACTTTTCTAAATACTTATTACTTCTCAAAGCATACTCCTTAAAACTGAAATTCTATCTTCTTTTCTTACTTTACTTCTTCACTTTTCTAAATACTTATTACTTATCAAAGCATACTCCTTAAAACTGAAATTCTATCTTCTTTTCTTACTTTACTTCTTCACTTTTCTAAATACTTATTACTTATCAAAGCATACTCCTTAAAACTGAAATTCTATCTTCTTTTCTTACTTTACTTCTTCACTTAGCAATAGCTAACTTTCATCTACAAGCATATCTTGACAAAACGAATACAGATTCTTAATAGAGACATAATAACTAACATTTTGGATATTCAAACTTATATTTTAATGCTTGCTACGAAAACTTATCATTAGATATTCTTTTCTTACTTTACTTCTTCACTTTTCTAAATACTTATTACTTATCAAAGATATATCTTAAAACTGAAATTCTATCTTCTTTTCTTACTTAATTTCTTCACTTTTCTAAATACTTATTACTTATCAAAGATATATCTTAAAACTTATCATTCAATCTTCTTTTCTTACTTAATTTCTTCACTTTTCTAAATACTTATTACTTCTCAAAGCATACTCCTTAAAACTGAAATTCTATCTTCTTTTCTTACTTTACTTCTTCACTTTTCTAAATACTTATTACTTATCAAAGCATACTCCTTAAAACTGAAATTCTATCTTCTTTTCTTACTTTACTTCTTCACTTTTCTAAATACTTATTACTTATCAAAGCATACTCCTTAAAACTGAAATTCTATCTTTTTTTTTACTTTACTTCTTCACTTTTCTAAATACTTATTACTTATCAAAGCATACTCCTTAAAACTGAAATTCTATCTTCTTTTCTTACTTTACTTCTTCACTTTTCTAAATACTTATTACTTATCAAAGATATATCTTAAAACTTATCATTCAATCTTCTTTTCTTACTTAATTTCTTCACTTTTCTAAATACTTATTACTTATCAAAGATATATCTTAAAACTTATCATTCAATCTTCTTTTCTTACTTAATTTCTTCACTTTTCTAAATACTTATTACTTATCAAAGATATATCTTAAAACTTATCATTCAATCTTCTTTTCTTACTTAATTTCTTCACTTTTCTAAATACTTATTACTTCTCAAAGCATACTCCTTAAAACTGAAATTCTATCTTCTTTTCTTACTTTACTTCTTCACTTTTCTAAATACTTATTACTTATCAAAGCATACTCCTTAAAACTTAAATTCTATCTTCTTTTCTTACTTTACTTCTTCACTTAGCAATAGCTAACTTTCATCTACAAGCATATCTTGACAAAACGAATACAGATTCTTAATAGAGACATAATAACTAACATTTTGGATATTCAAACTTATATTTTAATGCTTGCTACGAAAACTTATCATTAGATATTCTTTTCTTACTTTACTTCTTCACTTTTCTAAATACTTATTACTTATCAAAGCATACTCCTTAAAACTGAAATTCTATCTTCTTTTCTTACTTTACTTCTTCACTTTTCTAAATACTTATTACTTATCAAAGATATATCTTAAAACTTATCATTCAATCTTCTTTTCTTACTTAATTTCTTCACTTTTCTAAATACTTATTACTTATCAAAGATATATCTTAAAACTTATCATTCAATCTTCTTTTCTTACTTTACTTCTTCACTTTTCTAAATACTTATTACTTATCAAAGATATATCTTAAAACTTATCATTCAATCTTCTTTTCTTACTTAATTTCTTCACTTTTCTAAATACTTATTACTTCTCAAAGCATACTCCTTAAAACTGAAATTCTATCTTCTTTTCTTACTTTACTTCTTCACTTTTCTAAATACTTATTACTTATCAAAGCATACTCCTTAAAACTGAAATTCTATCTTCTTTTCTTACTTTACTTCTTCACTTTTCTAAATACTTATTACTTATCAAAGCATACTCCTTAAAACTGAAATTCTATCTTCTTTTCTTACTTTACTTCTTCACTTAGCAATAGCTAACTTTCATCTACAAGCATATCTTGACAAAACGAATACAGATTCTTAATAGAGACATAATAACTAACATTTTGGATATTCAAACTTATATTTTAATGCTTGCTACGAAAACTTATCATTAGATATTCTTTTCTTACTTTACTTCTTCACTTTTCTAAATACTTATTACTTATCAAAGATATATCTTAAAACTGAAATTCTATCTTCTTTTCTTACTTAATTTCTTCACTTTTCTAAATACTTATTACTTATCAAAGATATATCTTAAAACTTATCATTCAATCTTCTTTTCTTACTTAATTTCTTCACTTTTCTAAATACTTATTACTTCTCAAAGCATACTCCTTAAAACTGAAATTCTATCTTCTTTTCTTACTTTACTTCTTCACTTTTCTAAATACTTATTACTTATCAAAGCATACTCCTTAAAACTGAAATTCTATCTTCTTTTCTTACTTTACTTCTTCACTTTTCTAAATACTTATTACTTATCAAAGCATACTCCTTAAAACTGAAATTCTATCTTTTTTTTTACTTTACTTCTTCACTTTTCTAAATACTTATTACTTATCAAAGCATACTCCTTAAAACTGAAATTCTATCTTCTTTTCTTACTTTACTTCTTCACTTTTCTAAATACTTATTACTTATCAAAGATATATCTTAAAACTTATCATTCAATCTTCTTTTCTTACTTAATTTCTTCACTTTTCTAAATACTTATTACTTATCAAAGATATATCTTAAAACTTATCATTCAATCTTCTTTTCTTACTTAATTTCTTCACTTTTCTAAATACTTATTACTTATCAAAGATATATCTTAAAACTTATCATTCAATCTTCTTTTCTTACTTAATTTCTTCACTTTTCTAAATACTTATTACTTCTCAAAGCATACTCCTTAAAACTGAAATTCTATCTTCTTTTCTTACTTTACTTCTTCACTTTTCTAAATACTTATTACTTATCAAAGCATACTCCTTAAAACTTAAATTCTATCTTCTTTTCTTACTTTACTTCTTCACTTAGCAATAGCTAACTTTCATCTACAAGCATATCTTGACAAAACGAATACAGATTCTTAATAGAGACATAATAACTAACATTTTGGATATTCAAACTTATATTTTAATGCTTGCTACGAAAACTTATCATTAGATATTCTTTTCTTACTTTACTTCTTCACTTTTCTAAATACTTATTACTTATCAAAGATATATCTTAAAACTGAAATTCTATCTTCTTTTCTTACTTAATTTCTTCACTTTTCTAAATACTTATTACTTATCAAAGATATATCTTAAAACTTATCATTCAATCTTCTTTTCTTACTTAATTTCTTCACTTTTCTAAATACTTATTACTTCTCAAAGCATACTCCTTAAAACTGAAATTCTATCTTCTTTTCTTACTTTACTTCTTCACTTTTCTAAATACTTATTACTTATCAAAGCATACTCCTTAAAACTGAAATTCTATCTTCTTTTCTTACTTTACTTCTTCACTTTTCTAAATACTTATTACTTATCAAAGCATACTCCTTAAAACTGAAATTCTATCTTCTTTTCTTACTTTACTTCTTCACTTTTCTAAATACTTATTACTTATCAAAGCATACTCCTTAAAACTGAAATTCTATCTTCTTTTCTTACTTTACTTCTTCACTTTTCTAAATACTTATTACTTATCAAAGATATATCTTAAAACTTATCATTCAATCTTCTTTTCTTACTTAATTTCTTCACTTTTCTAAATACTTATTACTTATCAAAGATATATCTTAAAACTTATCATTCAATCTTCTTTTCTTACTTAATTTCTTCACTTTTCTAAATACTTATTACTTATCAAAGATATATCTTAAAACTTATCATTCAATCTTCTTTTCTTACTTAATTTCTTCACTTTTCTAAATACTTATTACTTCTCAAAGCATACTCCTTAAAACTGAAATTCTATCTTCTTTTCTTACTTTACTTCTTCACTTTTCTAAATACTTATTACTTATCAAAGCATACTCCTTAAAACTGAAATTCTATCTTCTTTTCTTACTTTACTTCTTCACTTTTCTAAATACTTATTACTTATCAAAGATATATCTTAAAACTTATCATTCAATCTTCTTTTCTTACTTAATTTCTTCACTTTTCTAAATACTTATTACTTATCAAAGATATATCTTAAAACTTATCATTCAATCTTCTTTTCTTACTTAATTTCTTCACTTTTCTAAATACTTATTACTTATCAAAGATATATCTTAAAACTTATCATTCAATCTTCTTTTCTTACTTAATTTCTTCACTTTTCTAAATACTTATTACTTCTCAAAGCATACTCCTTAAAACTGAAATTCTATCTTCTTTTCTTACTTTACTTCTTCACTTTTCTAAATACTTATTACTTATCAAAGCATACTCCTTAAAACTTAAATTCTATCTTCTTTTCTTACTTTACTTCTTCACTTAGCAATAGCTAACTTTCATCTACAAGCATATCTTGACAAAACGAATACAGATTCTTAATAGAGACATAATAACTAACATTTTGGATATTCAAACTTATATTTTAATGCTTGCTACGAAAACTTATCATTAGATATTCTTTTCTTACTTTACTTCTTCACTTTTCTAAATACTTATTACTTATCAAAGATATATCTTAAAACTGAAATTCTATCTTCTTTTCTTACTTAATTTCTTCACTTTTCTAAATACTTATTACTTATCAAAGATATATCTTAAAACTTATCATTCAATCTTCTTTTCTTACTTAATTTCTTCACTTTTCTAAATACTTATTACTTCTCAAAGCATACTCCTTAAAACTGAAATTCTATCTTCTTTTCTTACTTTACTTCTTCACTTTTCTAAATACTTATTACTTATCAAAGCATACTCCTTAAAACTGAAATTCTATCTTCTTTTCTTACTTTACTTCTTCACTTTTCTAAATACTTATTACTTATCAAAGCATACTCCTTAAAACTGAAATTCTATCTTCTTTTCTTACTTTACTTCTTCACTTTTCTAAATACTTATTACTTATCAAAGCATACTCCTTAAAACTGAAATTCTATCTTCTTTTCTTACTTTACTTCTTCACTTTTCTAAATACTTATTACTTATCAAAGATATATCTTAAAACTTATCATTCAATCTTCTTTTCTTACTTAATTTCTTCACTTTTCTAAATACTTATTACTTATCAAAGATATATCTTAAAACTTATCATTCAATCTTCTTTTCTTACTTAATTTCTTCACTTTTCTAAATACTTATTACTTATCAAAGATATATCTTAAAACTTATCATTCAATCTTCTTTTCTTACTTAATTTCTTCACTTTTCTAAATACTTATTACTTCTCAAAGCATACTCCTTAAAACTGAAATTCTATCTTCTTTTCTTACTTTACTTCTTCACTTTTCTAAATACTTATTACTTATCAAAGCATACTCCTTAAAACTGAAATTCTATCTTCTTTTCTTACTTTACTTCTTCACTTAGCAATAGCTAACTTTCATCTACAAGCATATCTTGACAAAACGAATACAGATTCTTAATAGAGACATAATAACTAACATTTTGGATATTCAAACTTATATTTTAATGCTTGCTACGAAAACTTATCATTAGATATTCTTTTCTTACTTTACTTCTTCACTTTTCTAAATACTTATTACTTATCAAAGATATATCTTAAAACTGAAATTCTATCTTCTTTTCTTACTTAATTTCTTCACTTTTCTAAATACTTATTACTTATCAAAGATATATCTTAAAACTTATCATTCAATCTTCTTTTCTTACTTAATTTCTTCACTTTTCTAAATACTTATTACTTCTCAAAGCATACTCCTTAAAACTGAAATTCTATCTTCTTTTCTTACTTTACTTCTTCACTTTTCTAAATACTTATTACTTATCAAAGCATACTCCTTAAAACTTAAATTCTATCTTCTTTTCTTACTTTACTTCTTCACTTTTCTAAATACTTATTACTTATCAAAGCATACTCCTTAAAACTGAAATTCTATCTTCTTTTCTTACTTTACTTCTTCACTTTTCTAAATACTTATTACTTATCAAAGCATACTCCTTAAAACTGAAATTCTATCTTCTTTTCTTACTTTACTTCTTCACTTTTCTAAATACTTATTACTTATCAAAGATATATCTTAAAACTTATCATTCAATCTTCTTTTCTTACTTAATTTCTTCACTTTTCTAAATACTTATTACTTATCAAAGATATATCTTAAAACTTATCATTCAATCTTCTTTTCTTACTTAATTTCTTCACTTTTCTAAATACTTATTACTTATCAAAGATATATCTTAAAACTTATCATTCAATCTTCTTTTCTTACTTAATTTCTTCACTTTTCTAAATACTTATTACTTCTCAAAGCATACTCCTTAAAACTGAAATTCTATCTTCTTTTCTTACTTTACTTCTTCACTTTTCTAAATACTTATTACTTATCAAAGCATACTCCTTAAAACTGAAATTCTATCTTCTTTTCTTACTTTACTTCTTCACTTAGCAATAGCTAACTTTCATCTACAAGCATATCTTGACAAAACGAATACAGATTCTTAATAGAGACATAATAACTAACATTTTGGATATTCAAACTTATATTTTAATGCTTGCTACGAAAACTTATCATTAGATATTCTTTTCTTACTTTACTTCTTCACTTTTCTAAATACTTATTACTTATCAAAGCATACTCCTTAAAACTGAAATTCTATCTTCTTTTCTTACTTTACTTCTTCACTTTTCTAAATACTTATTACTTATCAAAGCATACTCCTTAAAACTGAAATTCTATCTTCTTTTCTTACTTTACTTCTTCACTTTTCTAAATACTTATTACTTATCAAAGCATACTCCTTAAAACTGAAATTCTATCTTCTTTTCTTACTTTACTTCTTCACTTTTCTAAATACTTATTACTTATCAAAGCATACTCCTTAAAACTGAAATTGTATCTTCTTTTCTTACTTTACTTCTTCACTTTTCTAAATACTTATTACTTATCAAAGATATATCTTAAAACTTATCATTCAATCTTCTTTTCTTACTTAATTTCTTCACTTTTCTAAATACTTATTACTTCTCAAAGCATACTCCTTAAAACTGAAATTATATCTTCTTTTCTTACTTTACTTCTTCACTTTTCTAAATACTTATTACTTATCAAAGCATACTCCTTAAAACTGAAATTCTATCTTCTTTTCTTACTTTACTTCTTCACTTTTCTAAATACTTATTACTTATCAAAGCATACTCCTTAAAACTGAAATTCTATCTTCTTTTCTTACTTTACTTCTTCACTTTTCTAAATACTTATTACTTATCAAAGCATACTCCTTAAAACTGAAATTCTATCTTCTTTTCTTACTTTACTTCTTCACTTTTCTAAATACTTATTACTTATCAAAGCATACTCCTTAAAACTGAAATTCTATCTTCTTTTCTTACTTTACTTCTTCACTTTTCAAAACATTTATTACTTTTCAAAGCATACTCCTTAAAACTGAAATTCTATCTTCTTTTCTTACTTTACTTCTTCACTTTTCTAAATACTTATTACTTATCAAAGCATACTCCTTAAAACTGAAATTCTATCTTCTTTTCTTACTTTACTTCTTCACTTTTCTAAATACTTATTACTTATCAAAGCATACTCCTTAAAACTGAAATTCTATCTTCTTTTCTTACTTTACTTCTTCACTTTTCTAAATACTTATTACTTATCAAAGCATACTCCTTAAAACTGAAATTCTATCTTCTTTTCTTACTTTACTTCTTCACTTTTCTAAATACTTATTACTTATCAAAGCATACTCCTTAAAACTGAAATTGTATCTTCTTTTCTTACTTTACTTCTTCACTTTTCTAAATACTTATTACTTATCAAAGCATACTCCTTAAAACTGAAATTCTATCTTCTTTTCTTACTTTACTTCTTCACTTTTCTAAATACTTATTACTTATCAAAGCATACTCCTTAAAACTGAAATTCTATCTTCTTTTCTTACTTTACTTCTTCACTTTTCTAAATACTTATTACTTATCAAAGCATACTCCTTAAAACTGAAATTCTATCTTCTTTTCTTACTTTACTTCTTCACTTTTCTAAATACTTATTACTTATCAAAGCATACTCCTTAAAACTGAAATTCTATCTTCTTTTCTTACTTTACTTCTTCACTTTTCTAAATACTTATTACTTATCAAAGCATACTCCTTAAAACTGAAATTCTATCTTCTTTTCTTACTTTACTTCTTCACTTTTCTAAATACTTATTACTTATCAAAGCATACTCCTTAAAACTGAAATTCTATCTTCTTTTCTTACTTTACTTCTTCACTTTTCTAAATACTTATTACTTATCAAAGATATATCTTAAAACTTATCATTCAATCTTCTTTTCTTACTTAATTTCTTCACTTTTCTAAATACTTATTACTTATCAAAGATATATCTTAAAACTTATCATTCAATCTTCTTTTCTTACTTAATTTCTTCACTTTTCTAAATACTTATTACTTCTCAAAGCATACTCCTTAAAACTGAAATTATATCTTCTTTTCTTACTTTACTTCTTCACTTTTCTAAATACTTATTACTTATCAAAGCATACTCCTTAAAACTGAAATTCTATCTTCTTTTCTTACTTTACTTCTTCACTTTTCTAAATACTTATTACTTATCAAAGCATACTCCTTAAAACTGAAATTCTATCTTCTTTTCTTACTTTACTTCTTCACTTTTCTAAATACTTATTACTTATCAAAGCATACTCCTTAAAACTGAAATTCTATCTTCTTTTCTTACTTTACTTCTTCACTTTTCTAAATACTTATTACTTATCAAAGCATACTCCTTAAAACTGAAATTCTATCTTCTTTTCTTACTTTACTTCTTCACTTTTCAAAACATTTATTACTTTTCAAAGCATACTCCTTAAAACTGAAATTCTATCTTCTTTTCTTACTTTACTTCTTCACTTTTCTAAATACTTATTACTTATCAAAGCATACTCCTTAAAACTGAAATTCTATCTTCTTTTCTTACTTTACTTCTTCACTTTTCTAAATACTTATTACTTATCAAAGCATACTCCTTAAAACTGAAATTCTATCTTCTTTTCTTACTTTACTTCTTCACTTTTCTAAATACTTATTACTTATCAAAGCATACTCCTTAAAACTGAAATTCTATCTTCTTTTCTTACTTTACTTCTTCACTTTTCTAAATACTTATTACTTATCAAAGCATACTCCTTAAAACTGAAATTCTATCTTCTTTTCTTACTTTACTTCTTCACTTTTCTAAATACTTATTACTTATCAAAGCATACTCCTTAAAACTGAAATTGTATCTTCTTTTCTTACTTTACTTCTTCACTTTTCTAAATACTTATTACTTATCAAAGATATATCTTAAAACTTATCATTCAATCTTCTTTTCTTACTTTACTTCTTCACTTTTCTAAATACTTATTACTTATCAAAGCATACTCCTTAAAACTGAAATTCTATCTTCTTTTCTTACTTTACTTCTTCACTTTTCTAAATACTTATTACTTATCAAAGCATACTCCTTAAAACTGAAATTCTATCTTCTTTTCTTACTTTACTTCTTCACTTTTCTAAATACTTATTACTTATCAAAGCATACTCCTTAAAACTGAAATTCTATCTTCTTTTCTTACTTTACTTCTTCACTTTTCTAAATACTTATTACTTATCAAAGCATACTCCTTAAAACTGAAATTCTATCTTCTTTTCTTACTTTACTTCTTCACTTTTCTAAATACTTATTACTTATCAAAGATATATCTTAAAACTTATCATTCAATCTTCTTTTCTTACTTAATTTCTTCACTTTTCTAAATACTTATTACTTATCAAAGATATATCTTAAAACTTATCATTCAATCTTCTTTTCTTACTTAATTTCTTCACTTTTCTAAATACTTATTACTTCTCAAAGCATACTCCTTAAAACTGAAATTCTATCTTCTTTTCTTACTTTACTTCTTCACTTTTCTAAATACTTATTACTTATCAAAGCATACTCCTTAAAACTGAAATTCTATCTTCTTTTCTTACTTTACTTCTTCACTTAGCAATAGCTAACTTTCATCTACAAGCATATCTTGACAAAACGAATACAGATTCTTAATAGAGACATAATAACTAACATTTTGGATATTCAAACTTAAATTTTAATGCTTGCTACGAAAACTTATCATTAGATATTCTTTTCTTACTTTACTTCTTCACTTTTCTAAATACTTATTACTTATCAAAGCATACTCCTTAAAACTGAAATTCTATCTTCTTTTCTTACTTTACTTCTTCACTTTTCTAAATACTTATTACTTATCAAAGCATACTCCTTAAAACTGAAATTCTATCTTCTTTTCTTACTTTACTTCTTCACTTTTCTAAATACTTATTACTTATCAAAGCATACTCCTTAAAACTGAAATTCTATCTTCTTTTCTTACTTTACTTCTTCACTTTTCTAAATACTTATTACTTATCAAAGCATACTCCTTAAAACTGAAATTGTATCTTCTTTTCTTACTTTACTTCTTCACTTTTCTAAATACTTATTACTTATCAAAGATATATCTTAAAACTTATCATTCAATCTTCTTTTCTTACTTAATTTCTTCACTTTTCTAAATACTTATTACTTATCAAAGATATATCTTAAAACTTATCATTCAATCTTCTTTTCTTACTTAATTTCTTCACTTTTCTAAATACTTATTACTTCTCAAAGCATACTCCTTAAAACTGAAATTCTATCTTCTTTTCTTACTTTACTTCTTCACTTTTCTAAATACTTATTACTTATCAAAGCATACTCCTTAAAACTGAAATTCTATCTTCTTTTCTTACTTTACTTCTTCACTTTTCTAAATACTTATTACTTATCAAAGCATACTCCTTAAAACTGAAATTCTATCTTCTTTTCTTACTTTACTTCTTCACTTTTCTAAATACTTATTACTTATCAAAGCATACTCCTTAAAACTGAAATTCTATCTTCTTTTCTTACTTTACTTCTTCACTTTTCTAAATACTTATTACTTATCAAAGCATACTCCTTAAAACTGAAATTGTATCTTCTTTTCTTACTTTACTTCTTCACTTTTCTAAATACTTATTACTTATCAAAGATATATCTTAAAACTTATCATTCAATCTTCTTTTCTTACTTAATTTCTTCACTTTTCTAAATACTTATTACTTATCAAAGATATATCTTAAAACTTATCATTCAATCTTCTTTTCTTACTTAATTTCTTCACTTTTCTAAATACTTATTACTTCTCAAAGCATACTCCTTAAAACTGAAATTCTATCTTCTTTTCTTACTTTACTTCTTCACTTTTCTAAATACTTATTACTTATCAAAGCATACTCCTTAAAACTGAAATTCTATCTTCTTTTCTTACTTTACTTCTTCACTTAGCAATAGCTAACTTTTCTAAATACTTATTACTTATCAAAGCATACTCCTTAAAACTGAAATTCTATCTTCTTTTCTTACTTTACTTCTTCACTTTTCTAAATACTTATTACTTATCAAAGATATATCTTAAAACTTATCATTCAATCTTCTTTTCTTACTTAATTTCTTCACTTTTCTAAATACTTATTACTTATCAAAGATATATCTTAAAACTTATCATTCAATCTTCTTTTCTTACTTAATTTCTTCACTTTTCTAAATACTTATTACTTCTCAAAGCATACTCCTTAAAACTGAAATTCTATCTTCTTTTCTTACTTTACTTCTTCACTTTTCTAAATACTTATTACTTATCAAAGCATATCCTTAAAACTGAAATTCTATCTTCTTTTCTTACTTTACTTCTTCACTTAGCAATAGCTAACTTTCATCTACAAGCATATCTTGACAAAACGAATACAGATTCTTAATAGAGACATAATAACTAACATTTTGGATATTCAAACTTAAATTTTAATGCTTGCTACGAAAACTTATCATTAGATATTCTTTTCTTACTTTACTTCTTCACTTTTCTAAATACTTATTACTTATCAAAGCATACTCCTTAAAACTGAAATTCTATCTTCTTTTCTTACTTTACTTCTTCACTTTTCTAAATACTTATTAC